>BJCN01343431.1:15162-27994 GCA_018326445.1 Flaveria brownii
CAAAACCACTTATAACTATCCCTCATAAAGTCATAATATAAGACACGTACTTAGGGGGTGTTTGGGATAGCTTTTTAAAAGTGACTTATTGACTTTTTCAATAAGTTAATAAGTTAGTATGGAGAGACTTATTAACTTATTCCCTCACAACACTTACATTGACAAACACTATAAAATGACTTTTTAACTTTTCAAAAGTTAAAAAGTTAAAAGTTGATAAAAATAAGCATTCTCAAACACCCACTTACATCAAAATAAAACATATACTGTGAATGATCTAATTCACTTAAAATATAATTTTCTTTTAGAATTAGAGCTAAGAGTGATCTCCCAACGAACACCCACACCAAACATATGTTCCGATCGATTTAGCTAAACATGCTTTTAGACCAAACAAATAGAATCTCCCCTCATATTCTAATTCGGCTTGCATATCATGCGGAATTTAACAATTTAGATCATAATTGCTGCTAAAACGAAAAGTCAAATAATCTTGTTTCGTGGGGGTTGCCAATTAAACAAAAACCCAAATCGACTTAATCCACTTTTATTGAATATTAAATATACTTAATATAATAATATTCTAAATATCTAATCCTTTACTTGGTCGTCTACTCGTATGATGTGGAGCTAACTCTGTCAAAGGCAAATGGTCCAAAGTCATTGCAGGAGGTCAAACACAAATCTTTGATTCCTATATATCATCATCATCAATGATTTCGTCTTTCTTGCAATCCCAAAATCTTTATCTTTCATACCCAAATTGTCATCAAGATCCACCCACAAGAATCTGTACTTTGGTGTAAATTTAAAGGTTAGAACCTTATTAACAGTGAAAACAAAGGGTTTAAAGTTTAAACACCAATGAAGATTCATTTCCCCCTTTCACAATGTTTCTGTTCAACTTCAGAAGAGCAGGTGGTCCATAAGAATGATAAAGGTAATCAATTCATCATTACTTTCTATGACCTTTTTCCCTTTTATATTTCATGGGTTATGTATCATTGTAACTGACAAAAATTGGATCTTTTTCAACAATTTGATATGAATAATGTATCGGATGTGTATGATTGAAATTTGTGAGATACAGGTGGAGAAAGTGGTACAAAATTTAGGTTATTTTCTTACAACGAGCTGAAAGCTGCTAGTGATGGATTCAGTGCTAAAAACAAACTTGGGGAGGGAGGATTTGGAGTTGTTTACAAGGTGATTTCTGTGCAGAATGTTAGATTTAATTGTGACAATAATGCTACAAAATCATCTGAGTAAATTCAATTTGGCTTTTGGATTAACACAGAAGTTATTATTATTATTTTAAATTACAATAAGAAAATCCTAAATTTTGCGAGAATAAGCAAAAAAATCCATCAATTATACAAATTTTTTTTTGGATTTTTTCATAAAAATAGTTAACTGGCTAGGAAAGATCAAACATGACAATGGCATATGGTTTAAGAAGTTGGCAACATGAAGTTCTTGCAGCATAATTCAACATTGAAGGCTGTTATAATTTGCATCTGTATGAGAGAGAAACATATCAGTTGATATGGTTATTTTTACCTTTTGACTATGAACAGGGTAAACTAACTGGCGGGACTATCGTGGCGATAAAAGTGTTATCTGTTGAACTCGAATCAATGAGAGGAGAACGGGAATTCACATCTGAAATTGCTGCATTGTGTTATGTACAACATGAAAATCTTGTAAATCTTCATGGTTGTTGTGTTGAAGGAACCAAAAGATGTTTGGTATATGACTATATGGAAAACAACAGCCTTTCTTATCAATTTCTAGGTATTTACTTTCAATTTTTTCATTTTTCTCGATCTTGAATTACCATGCGTATGCGGGAGCCTCATGCACTGGGTTTGCCCATGTTGTGACAGATGGTAATTGTTAGAATATTTTATTGGTTTTTTATGGATAGGTGGTGAACAAAATAGGAATAGTTTTGATTGGGCGAAGAGGAAGAATGTTTCAATAGGAGTTGCTAAAGCATTAGCATATCTCCATGAAGAGAAAAACCCTCATATAGTTCATAGAGATATCAAAGCAAGCAATGTACTTTTAGATCACAATTTTAATCCAAAAGTTGCAGATTTTGGGCTTGCAAGATTATTTCAAGAAGGCACGTCTCACATAAGCACTCGTGTTGCGGGTACATTGTAAGTCCTAAATAAACATGTTCTTGTTCTCTTTTCTTGGTTTCTAGTACAATGTCACTAACATTTTCATATATTAATTCTAGAGGGTATCTTTCTCCAGAGTATGCTGTTAGTGGACGCTTGACTCGGAAATCTGATGTTTATAGCTTTGGTGTACTACTCCTTCAAATAATAAGCGGACGGGCAGTCGTTGATTTCGATATGGAACATGGAGAGCAATTCTTGGTTGATAAGGTAAGTTAAGACCAAACTCTAGATGTGGTAGAATGCTCTTGATGTGTTTATAACAAACAAACATATACAATATAATCCCACTCATAGCAGAACTATTAGTTTGATCTGGGAAGGGTGTGATTGAGGCAAACCTCAGCTCTATCCTATCAATTCTCTTTTTGTACTTTATGCAAATGTGTTTGTACAGGCATGGGGCATGTATAATTGCAACCGTCTAGCAGAGCTGGTGGATCCTGTGTTGTTGAAAGGGGATGATGATAGGTTGAGAGACAAAGCTGTGAAGTTCATGAAGGTTGGGTTAATATGTGTTCAAGAGGTCACTAAGCTTAGGCCCCGAATGTCTAACGTCATCAAGATGTTGACTGATGAAACAAGTATAGAAGAGGTGAAGATTTCACAACCAGGGTTCGTAGCTGATCTCATGGATGTTAAAATTGATAAGAAAAAGTCAAGTCAAACTTTTTAATGGTGAGTTGATGTCTAGTTTTGAAACTAACATGTGTAAAGGATGGATATAAATCCTACAAGTTTGTTTATTAATATCTGACAACAGTGTGCTGTTTGTATGTATGTTCATGATAACAAATGGCACAGAGTAAATAGGAAACACTTATAAATAATAAGTTCTGAAACATACGTTTGATGATGTTATGATCCTGAGTGACTGTGTACAAACATGCTTATTAATGATTAAATGTGAGACAGAAATGGTGTTCATATGATCAAATCTAAAAAATGATGACAGAAAATGCTGCATGAACTTATTCATCTCAAAAGCAATTTGAAGTAACTAATCAAGATACGAGAATAACATATCCTTTTTCAAGGATTTTATTGACAATGGTAAATTTGATAAACCTTAAACAGTGGTGACTTGGGTCATAAGCAACTTGATGACCTCTGGTGAAACTTTTGCAGCTTGTTTCTTCAAGTGGTCGATCTTTTTAACTGTCTCTTCATCGAGGCGCTTAACATTCACTCCAGAAAAACCAGTTGACTGTTTGTTGATCATCACGAAAATCAAAATTTTATACATCTCATCATCATGGATCATCAGAAGAATGAAAAGGTGGTTCTTTTATACCTCTGAGACTGTTTTCTGGTATTCTTTCTCCATCTGGGCTCGATATTTGGCTACTTCTTCTTCAGCTTCATTTTCTGCTTGTTTAAGTCTGTTCAGCTTTGCTAAAGATAAGAAAACAAAAACCACTAATCGATTGAGATCACATGAAAGCTAGTTTTTTCATGAAAATATGTAAACTATACCAGTTCTTGCACCATTGACTATTTGTCGAGCTTCTTGTTCAGCAACTAGCAACTGCTGAATTCCACCTTGCCGTCTGTAATCTTCCATACCTGCAGGGATTAACTAAACGTGTCACTTATTACTAAACTTATCCTATTGATTTAATTGATTTTGATTTTTTTGAAAAAGGCCATATAAGTACTTGTATACGCCCATTTTAAACCTGTATATGGCCATTTTAAACTTATACGCGGGGCCATTCATGGCTTCTTACACGACATATAAAACTTTTTATACGTCATATTACAGGGGTATGTTGAGTAAAAACATTCATCGGTACGTTTAGCACAACCGATTGTTAAAAACTTGATAAGAAAATACCTTTAACAAATCCAAAGTACTCTAATTATCTACATAACACCCTTCAATGATGACAATATTTATTATTAAAATCATACTACTGCAGATATCTAATATTCGAATTTGAATCTCATGATTTGAAACTATAATATGAGAATATCAATGGGTATCTCTAATTGTAGGCATCGGTCGATTCAATCGAGCGTCGTCATTTGAATTCATATGCACTGGATAGAACAATCAGGTGATGATGGGTGATTGAATCGATAGCCATTGTTATTTCATTAAGTTTCATAGATCTAAATAACAGAAATAAACAATGATGCGAATCATAGTGTGATCAAAATCATACCTTTAGACTGATGCGATCAAGAGTAGATGTTGAACGGTTGCCTAGAGAGATCAGAGGTGATCGAATAAGAGGTTTGTTATGCCCGTTAATATTGGGATCCAGTTAACTCATCATCCTTTAAGCCCAACCCATATCAGGCAACAACCCAACACATTAAGCCCAGTGTTGGTGAGCCCAAGTAAGTGTGGGCCCATTAGAGTTAAAGCCCAAATGAATTCATTTATAAGAACGTAACCACAATATTAACAAGGTTTGTTACACACACTAAGCTTTTAGATCTAACTTTATCTCTACATTATACATAATTACATAGTCATATACGATTTATTATTAATGAGATAGTACTGACTTGAGCGTCAAAGGGCTTTAAAAGCTATGGCTTTCAAACCTTATAACGAGAGTTTTCTTGTGGCTGTGCTGATGAGATTAAGAACCAACTCTATATCGTCAATAATGCAATCCATCCTCGATATGAGCTCTCCTTGCATGGTTTCACGAAAACAAGTTCTACTTTTGGTAGCAACAGGCACCCTTGAGCTTATCTTTAAGGTTCTTAAGCTAGAGTGTCACCTGTTCTCTCACAACCCTAGTTTTATTGGTTTTAGATAGCAAAATTTAAACTAGGTAGGTCTTTTTTTATTTATTGAATTCTCCCCGTCTTAAGTTTTTATTCGACAACTTAAATATTAGTGGGCAAGAATAATTATTTTGTAACATCAAGAAAACGTAACACAAATAAAACGCTTTATGCGTGGAAACATAACACGGTTTTAGGAATATTGTCTAAAAAAATTAAACAAGTAACATGATATGTACTCTCATACCACATGATAGCCTCCTACCATGTAACCAACAATTTAGGCGGAAACAGAAGTCTTGAAAATCCACAAAAGTTTGGTTACAACAATGAGATGTGTAATTTTGACAAAGAGACTATTCAAACGAAACTATGAAAGATCAAAATGAAAGAGAGGCCCACAATATGCACCGGAATTAGGTGACTGCCTAATCACTGCCTAACTTAGTAACTTCAGATGTTTATATAGTTGGAAAACATTGTACATGGTTATAATGCTCTATATGCTATAAGAGTAAGTATATTGTGTATAGTTAGAAACTTGAATATTAGAACCCTATATATACATGATCAAGTTCTTTATACATGCATATATGTCAAATTATTAACATAGAAAATAGTGAAAATAATTAACTTGTATTGTTTTTAAACGGCTAGATGTTAACCTACCTATCATACTCCATCTAGTTTAGATCACAACTCACAGATAGGAATTAAAACCTTGATTTCAGAAGGAACTAACTTGTGTAACTAACGCTAACTATAAATATATTTTATTATTTATCAAAATGGATGGCTCCGTATCACTAAATTGTTTCTTTATTTATAAATATATTTTGGTATTTGGAATGATATTGAGTTCAGTGCGGGCTTGGATCAAAACTTAGGGGGCGGGAGCGAAATAAACTATTTTAAGGAAGGCGGACTCTATATTTATTAAATAATTTACACTACAGGACATAAAATTTACAATATTAAGTCGAAAAATTACATTACTGACGAATAAAAGAGGGGGCGGCCCCAAAGAAGCTTCGACCCTGATTGAGTTCGTTTGAAAAATGATTTAGAACTTTAAACAAGAACATATGTTTATGTGCAACATAAACCGACGCTAGATAACAACAAAAACTAAGTTGCATGGGTAATAAAATGATTAACATGTAGATATAATTAAAAATAAACACACAAAAATAATTAATCACATGTGTCGAATAGTAAGCTTGTAAGAAATATAAGGCCGACATGAAACTTATAAATTTCAAAATGAAAATTGTAACAAGAAAAACACAAGAGCGTAGCAAAATTTCACTTCTTTAAAACGTTTTGTATTGCATATTTTTGTCTGTTACATATTTTATGGTTTCAACGTCGTCATTATTTTTACAAAAACAGAACAAAAAAAGGAAAAGAAAATACAAAGCGGTTACGTGGCAGCACCAAGGCCTTGTATTTATTTTATTTTAAGTTGTGATACATGATTGGTTGGGTTAGCAAAAAGAAAGAATAAAAAAAAAACGTTTACCCTCGTTCTGGATGATGATTGGTTAATGGAATCCAGATGGCAGATAATGAATGGTTAGATGATGAAATAGTGTGGGCGAAAATATGGAACGGGCGGTGGTGGGTGAGAGTGACATCCACCCCCACTCTGTATCATGGTCGGCTTAACACCCAATTTTTATTGCTTATTTTTCTTCAATTTGTTATTGTTATTATATTTTTCTATATCCATATAATATTTTAGTCACATAATTGCTGTTAAATTTAGGGCTGTTCACGAGCCGAGCCGAACCGAGTGGACCTTTGCTCGTGTTTGGCTCGTTTCCAAACCGAACCGAGTCGATCGGCTCGTTTACAACCGAGCGGAAAATCGAACGAGCATTTTTCGAGCGTTAAATTTTCGAGCGAACGTCGAGCGAGCGCAAACGAGCGACAAATAATTTATACAACCCCACTATCTTTTGTGTCATACAATTTATACTACAGCGAATAAAGTTTAATAATTTTAAAATCAACCAATTTCATTACATAATACTTTTATGGATGATAACACGTTATGGCTGACGATGAAACTATCTAAGTCTGTAGCCGATAAGGCGGATAGCATATTGCAGATAACGGTGACGGTGAGAGTGAGATGATTGAAAAAATATCTTTTAACGACTTACGATTTCACTTTTATATTAAGTGTAGAATTCTTTTATTAGGTTGATTGATCAAATATACATAAATTAGAATTATATATTTGTATATATAATGGGTCAAATCTACTAGAGCACTACGTATAAACTATATATACATACTAATTCGATCCGAACCGAACCGAGCGGACCTTTGCTCGTGCTTGGCTCGTTTACAAACTGATCCGAGCCGATCGACTCGTTTACAACAGAGCAAAAATTCGAACGAGCATTTTTCGAGTAAATTCCGAACGAACGTCGAGCAAGCGTCGATCGTCGAGCGGTTTGGAGAGCATACCGTTAACAAAAAAGGAAATGTCACCTTACACTATTTTAGTATTTTATCATCTCAAAGTTCTCGATAGTTCAACTACATTCTCACCATATAAATACTCCCACTTGTTTCTTCACTTCATCATCATCCACCACTTCAGTAATCAATCTTCATCACACACACACACACACACACACAAGAAGCTTTCGGTTCAAAGAGGCAATGGCGAAAGACATTGAGGGTGCAGAATACGGTGCGAAGGACTACCAAGACCCACCACCAGCTGAGCTGTTTGACGCAGAGGAGCTAACCAAATGGTCATTCTATAGAGCCATTATCGCAGAGTTTATAGCCACCCTCTTGTTCCTCTACATCACCGTGCTCACCGTCATCGGCTACAAGTCCCAAACCGACCCCGACCACAGCGCTGATCAATGCGGTGGCGTCGGCATTCTCGGCATCGCCTGGGCCTTCGGTGGCATGATATTCGTGCTCGTGTATTGCACTGCTGGTATCTCGGGTGGACACATTAACCCTGCGGTCACGTTTGGGTTGTTTTTGGCTAGGAAGGTGACCCTCCCCAGAGCGGTTATGTACATGGTGGCTCAGTGCTTGGGTGCGATCTGTGGGTGTGGTCTGGTTAAGGCTTTCCAGAAGTCTTACTACAATGCTTATGGTGGTGGTGCTAATGAGCTTGCAGATGGCTACAGTAAAGGCACTGGCTTGGGTGCGGAGATCATTGGCACGTTTGTGCTTGTGTACACCGTCTTCTCCGCCACTGATCCCAAGAGAAATGCACGCGATTCTCATGTCCCCGTAAGTAAACAATCATATATTGTTTCGATTTCAGTACAAAAAAAGTTTAATCAACTGTTTACTATTACTATTTACTTAATTTGTATCACATGATCACTTGTTTAGTTGTATTATATATTATCTTCGTGTTTATAACATATATAATATGTAAATGTTTGTGTTAAAGGTGTTGGCACCTCTCCCTATCGGATTCGCGGTATTCATGGTTCACTTGGCCACCATCCCGATCACGGGCACCGGAATCAACCCTGCTCGTAGTTTTGGTGCCGCGGTCATGTACGGAAAAGAAAAGGCCTGGGATGATCAAGTAAGTTATAACTATGTATTACATAATTCATGAGTCCTACCTTACCACCAACTGTTATAAACTATAACTTACAGTTGGTGGTGGTAAATGTCTAATGAATCCAGAACTCATAGTATTATAATATTATCTGGTTTTATCACAAGAATTTGTAGATACTGACTGGGTTTGTGTTTGTGCAGTGGTTATTCTGGGTGGGACCGATGATTGGAGCGGCGATCGCGGCCTTTTACCACCAGTACGTGTTGAGGGCAGGGGCAGTCAAAGCTCTTGGATCATTCAGGAGCAATGCCTAAGAAGATTCATAGCATGAATGAATGATGAAGTGTTTTTCATGTGGCTTTGAAGAAATTGTACAAATTTGGCTTAAATGTATTTAGTAGTCAAGGGCGCTTAGTTTTTTAATGTGCCCAATATGGTCCTGCTTCCGAGTGCTTAAGCTTCTTTTAATTTCCATTTTGCTTCTCTTGTTTTGTTGTATTTGGTCAAAGTTCAAAGGGTGTGTAATATTGGCTACCCAAATAATAATAACATCAGAAGCTTTTGACCGTTATCATGATAAACTTTGGTACCGATTTTATTTTGATCTTAGCGGCATTTTTGCCTTCCAATAAAATAGTTAAATTTCTATAAATATATGTGACAATTATTTATGCAGTCAGGCATTGATTTTAATGTTTTGATTGTTTTGAAATTGGGATCACATGGATTTTAATTAGTGGTTTTTGATTCATACATCATGTAAAATTTGGAAAAAAAGTAAATTACAGCTTACAAAAATATAAACGGTTGTTTATTCTGTAAACTGTAGTTTATAGTGGCTGTCAACGATAGTTTACAGATTTATAAACCGGAGTTTAGAAGGAGGTGATTTATGTAACATATATATAATCCTTTTATTATAATTTTGTCAATTGTGTTGCAAAAAAGGATCAAAACGATTCACAGATTGAAGGATTTGATATCATATCATTAATTGTTATTCTTGTTCATATTACAACATTGAATATATATATTAGGAACTGTGTTTTTTTCATCTAGCTAATTGCACTTTTATTAGTGATATATAGTATAAGGTGCATTCATGTGACTAAAATGGTCTATGCCTTGTAGCTTAATTAATGGGGTAATGTTATTCACACTTTAACATTAGGTATTTATGTTTTAGTGTTAAGTGACTTGATGCTTACATCTTTTCATATCATTCTTGCACAAACACATGCTTAGAGTTTATACGAGAATTTTTTTGATCCAGCTTGTTTTTGGCCCAGCCCATCGATCTTACTAACTTTCTACGACCACTAACGAATAGTCCTAAATCATCCACTTATGACGGTGTCTATTATAGGATGGCTTTCCTCCCTCGGTACATTTTATTTAATTATTCTTTAATCAAACTTTAATAAATTTTAATTTATGAGAGTATTTACAACTAGGTTATGAACCCGTGTATTACGCGGGTTAAAAATAAAAAATATATATAATTAAAAGTGTAAATGAATATTTATACATTATTTGTTTTTAATTCAAATGATAATACAATGAAATAGATAGAATTCAGTCTCTATTGGGACTAGAAAAAAACACTGTTGAATAGCTAAAATGACGATTAATGTTGCATACACCAAAATTAAATACATGAATGTGTGATTCACTTGGTTTAAATCCTTCTTTAAACAATTTGTTTTTCTGTAGAGTTTGGAAATTTATGCATATTCGATGTAATGGCTTATTAAAGAAGATGTGGAAACGCAATTTTGGGAAAACAATCAAACAACTAAAAGGTTGTTCATGCCTAGAAAAGAAATTAAAAAAAAATAAAAAAGTTTATTGACAAAATAAGACATATAAATTTATAAGCCGAAAACTATTTGATTATTGCATTTAATATAGACTTAATTTGAAATCAATCTACTGCTAGTAACGATAAACCAATGCTAATTTTCTTTTGATTGTGATAATCAAAACCGAATAATAGATATTTAATAAGAGACTAAGATAAATATCAAAACATAAAACATAAAATAAACAACAAAATTAATACCTTATGAAAACAAAATAGTAACGGAAAACAAAAAGGATAATAGAAACAAAAAATTATCGTTGAATGTATAGTAGGTACGATTATAGAAGATGAACATATATTACTTGATGTTTGAACAAAGTCGAAGAAGAGTAGATAATAATGCAAAAATTAGGATTCGTGAGATGATTAATATAGAATTTAAGGAATTATATAAAATTTGAAATGATTGATGTAAGAAATTTAAAATCCCTAGAATTTTGTTGGTGATTGAGTTAGTTAAGAAACTAAAATCTTATAAATAAATAAGATAACATGATTTACGGAAAATTTGTTAAATGAGGTTTAGGCGGGAAAATTTTTATGATATGAAACCTCATGATGCATGTGACACTGCATGTAATCATGTATTAGTATAGATGCGTTGATTTTGAGTGTTTAAAAAGTGGGTAGGATAACATGGAAAAGAGAGAGAGGAAAGAATGATTTTTATGCCTAAAAACGAGTTGGATAAAAAAATAATATAGAGAGAGATCACTCAGAGTATTCACATTCTATTTCTTATCTTTATCTATATAATTACACTAAAAATCACTACTTCTTCTCTTTTCTTTCAATTAAATAATATATTTTTATACATTTTTCATTACATTTTCTCTCACCTTCACTCACAACCACTTTCAAAAATATTAAAAAATTTATAAGGGTTAAACAGTGAATCCTTAAATTTACAGATGAACAGTAACATTTTCTCTCTGCTCCACTCACAACCACTCAAAACTATCTATATAATTTAAGGACTCACACTTACATAATTATAAGACACGGGTTGTGAATACTCTCAAAGCACATTTTAAAATGTTTTAGAGCTGGTTTTGTTTGACTATGAGGGGAAAATCCAAGCAAGGGGGGCCAAAACTTGTGTGATCACGTTTTTTAAATTCACTATTGTGGGTGTGCTAATTACATGATTTACCAAACATCCATAATTTAGGCTCGTATGGGCACATCACCCTCATATTGGTTTATGAAAGTAGGGTCACGAACATTAAAGACCCATTTTTTATTTCGAGAAAAAAAAAACTATTAATCTTCATAAACATAAATTAAGCTTTGTTCTTTTGATTTTAACTAAAAATAATGTTTCAAATATTTTAACCTTAATAATTGGTTTGTTCATTATATATAAAGGCTTGAATTTTTAATAAATAAATATATAAATAAATGTAAATTCAATGAAATCAGCGATGATGATACGTTTGTCTGCTCAATTCGGTAGATATTAACATATTATATGTTCTTATAGAAAAAATAACAACTGATAATGAATAAGTGGCTGTTAAATGTACAAGTGTCCATCATCATCACATGGATCGAGCAGCTAATAAATTCAAGCTTTAGCCACACCGACCACTTTACAATGTCACACTATTATTACTATTACTATTCTTATTAAAACCTTTGGTCAGTGGGACCAGTGGCTTTTTGCTTTTTTATGTTTTGGTCATAGAAGTTTAAGGGTTTTGCGTTTGTGTTGAGTATATATCTCTCTTTCTTTCTCACACCTTCACCGATGGAACTATATCTTTGTCTATTTCTTTCTCACACCTACCACCGGCGGTGTTTCTCTTCTATGTTTACATGATGATCTCTAGAGAGAGAGTGGAGAAAGAGGAGAGACAGTCTTCCGACCGATGTGGCCTGTAGTTGCCGATTTGACCACCGCGCCTTTTGTGGCGGCGACGGCACCGCCTTTCCCTTGGTAGCGTTGGCCACCTGGTCGTTGTCGGTTTGACCCGTCCGATTACCTATTTGCATTTGTCAATGATGGTCACGATTAGTAGCCTGAGACTCTCCGATGGCCTGTCGTTGCCGGTTTGACCACCGCGCCTCTTGTGGCGACGGCGGTACGGCCTTTCCGTTGGTAGCGTTGGCCACCAGGTTGCCGGTTTGACCACCTAATGGCCTGTCGTTGCCGACTTTACCGCCGCGCCTTTTGTGGCGACGACGGTACGGCCTTTCCCTTGGTAGCGTTGGCCACTTGGTTGCCGGTTTGACCACCTTCAATTTGGTGCTCCATTATATTAGGGTTTTAATTTCTTCGGTCGATGATGACGGGGCACGCCTGGTCTGAGACTTCGACTATCGTTTTGCATATGTCGGTGATGGTTACGATTACTAGCCTGAGACTGTGGTGGTTTGTGGATGTCGGTTGTTTAGTTTGGTGGTCGGTTTTTGTGTTAGATCTTTCAGATTTGGGGTTTTTGGGTTGTAGCTTGGCTGAATGATGATGATTTGGCT
>BJCN01343432.1:0-11734 GCA_018326445.1 Flaveria brownii
ACCATATCACGCTTCATACCTGGCCGCCAATAATATTTACTCGGGTCTCGGTACATCTTACGGTTGGGATATTAATATATCGACATACCTTACATCGACCAAGTATGCAATACGTCTACGCCTCGTGGATTGCTAGCCCGTTCATCTTATGGTGTACGCCTATCCACCCAAATCTGTCCCAAACGGTTTAGCAGGAACAAACACTTTCTCAATTTTATTACGCAATCCTCTAGGGCATCAGGTAACCTAGTGAATTCATTAACAACAATCTCTACATCGAAGGGCTCCTCGATGTTCTTTCCCCTAACATGCAACTTACCATAGAAAGCAGTAGGTATGAAACTACTACTAGCATCTTATTCAAGGCATAAGGGCACAAACTTAAATTACCAAAAATGTACCTGACGTCAAGTCGAAGTCCGCTCTAGCATCCTCTTGGTCATGGCAAAAGCTCTAGCCTTCACCCTCTGTTCCCCTCCCTCGCACCGGAGCTTCCTGCATTCGACTTCTTACAATCCATGCTTAGATGTTCAGTCTCGCCGTAGTTGTAGCACTTAGCCACGCGGAAATCCCTCTCCCTGTGGCTTTCCTTCCCATACTGAAAACAAACGTTCAGTCCCCACTTACACTCCCCCTCATGACCTGTACCACACTTCCTGCATAACTCTCATCTTCTTTCTATTCTCTTCCGATCATCGTCCCTCAACACCGTACCTTCAGACGCAAATCCACCATCATTGTCTCGCCTTCCTTTCCCCTTCTTAACATAGGCTCCCTCCTCCGCTTCATCCTTTACCGCCATCGCCTCCCGCTCGTCATAAAACCTTCCCGCTAGATCAACCGCCGACCTGAACGTGCTTGGTCGGGCAGCGATCACGTGCCTACGGATATCCGCCGGCAAGCCCTGAATATACCTCTTGATCTTCCGCGAAAGAGGTGTCACCTGATCCGGCACCAGCCGTGCCATTTTGTTGAATTTGGTGGTATATTGCTGATGTGTCATTGTCCCCGCCACCAACTGCAGGAACTACCTTTCAACTTTATCCATCTCCCGGTGAGGACATAACTCCTCAATTACCAGTCTTTTTAGTTCTGACCACCTCATCCTCCCGATAGCCCGGCTACCCTCAACTTGGACTATGTTGTCCCACCAGCACAAGGTTGAGTCCACGAAAGAGTGGGTAGCAAACTTTACCTTTTGGTCCTCCCGACACTCACTGATATTTAGAACAGCTTCCATTTCCCTCACCCATCGGTGAGCAGCAGCAGTGCCATTACCATCAAAAGTTGGGGGCTTGCATCTTTGAAACGCCCTATAGTTACAGCCTCGTGCCACCTCATGCACAGGCTCTTCTTCCTCTTCCTCATCATCAGAGAGAACCGTTTCAGCCTCAGGCCATCTCCTTTTGCTCAAAGGTCTACCCCCTTCCTGTCTCTCCCTATCTCTAACAGCTTTTATCACTTCGATCACCACAGACGGTAAGATCGTCTGCACGGTCTGATGCACTTCTTCCGCAACCGCCTCCCTCATCGAGGTTCTCAGGTTAGCACTCTCATCACTGCCCTCCGGATGAGGGGTCTCGGGTCCCTCAGGAACCACCTTCTCAACTCTAGGCATGCCTCTTTTGGGCCGCGATGCAGCACCAAGTCCACCATGTGAGGCTTTGGATGATCTACCACCGGCCATCCTCTATCACACACTGAAAGATTCAAACACCAACATGGTCATTCAAGGAAATAGCTCAATTTATGTCAGGTACAGTAAGTCCCTAATTACAGTGGCCAGTTGCGATTAGTCACTTACTTTACTCTTCGTACCCCGAGCATTACCTGTCCTGACTACATCAGTATCTAAATCTACCAGCAACACATAAACCACATAACATGCGCACATAATACCGGTTAGCTTTAAGAAAATACCTGATGGCACGAAGCTATTCAGATTGGCATCACTTCCCTTTTCGTCCCATTCTCAGTTTAAGTTAAGGTTTATTCTGAAAATTTACCTATTTCACTTAAACTTTGGCTCTGATACCAACTTGTAAGGCCCCGTTCCCGGGCACCTCACAGTTGGTCATTCATCGCACTCAAAACATAATTTTTTTTGTTATCTTGCCTAAAAGCGTCGCAGCGGAAACATTAAAAACATCCTTTTCATTTCAATAAAATGCTCTTACAAAATACTACCACAGTTCATTACATAGTACCATTTTTACATTTCATTATAAAAGCATTATAACAATAGATGTCATCCCAAAGGAACTGAGTAGTCACCCGGTGCCATCCTCAGCAACATACCCGCCAACTGGAAACACATCAAAGTCAGCGATACAGAGTGAGTTCTAGTTTTTATAATAAAACATACTTTCCTTTCCTTAAAACCAGTTCTTTACTTTCATGCTATCACACATCATACGTACACATAAATAATATCATTATTATCTTCATTATTCATTATCTTTTGATTCTACATAGATCCTGTCAAACTTTACCCTCTTCATGGCACGCAACCATGATTACCGAAGTCGAGTGACAAGGATCCCATTTCATACTTTATCATTATGTTTCTTCCGTTCATTACTTTCATTCATTCATTCTTTAGCTTCTATTACGTTCGTTAACTTTCGTTCATTCACTTACATCATTATCATTGTTTTCTCATCTAGATCCCGTCAAGCTTTACCCTCCTCATGGCACACAACCACGATTACTGAGGTCGAATGACAAGGATCCCGTTTCGTTCATTATTATGATACTTCGTTAACGTTCATTTCATGCTTTGTCACTTCGTTCATTTCATACTTTCTTTCTTTTATCATTATCTCTCTCATTCATCAACTCACGCAATACTCCCGACTCATGTCCGAAGACTGATACTGTGTCGGGGCCCATAAACAAACCC
The DNA here is from genome assembly GCA_018326445.1 of Flaveria brownii. Taxonomy (NCBI): domain Eukaryota; kingdom Viridiplantae; phylum Streptophyta; class Magnoliopsida; order Asterales; family Asteraceae; genus Flaveria; species Flaveria brownii. The sequence continues at coordinate 2,903 of BJCN01343432.1, forward strand.
CCGACTCATGTCCGAAGACTGACATAGTACCAGAGCACACGATTCGTTTCTCATTCATCTCATCTCATTCTCACGCACTACTCCCAACTCATGTCCAAAGACTGATACTGTTTCGGGGCCTGTAAACAAACCCTCGACTCATGTCCGAAGACTGACACAGCACCGGAGCATGCGATCCTCTACCCATTCAACTAGATCCTGTCTCATACAATATCCCTGACTCATGCTCGAAAGTTGATGCTGCATCGGGGCCTGTACACAAACCCCCGACTCATGTCCGAAGACTGACATAACACCGGGATACGTGACAAGGATCCCATTCGAGTCAATCACCTGGATTCAACTCTATCCGAGTCTGTTGCAACACAAAGTTGCTCACTTCACTATCTCATCTCATGCAATGTCCCCGACTCATGTCTGAAGACTGATACTATGTCAGGGCCTGATAAACAAACCCCCGATTCATGTCCGAAGACTGACACATCACCGGGATACGCGATCCACTTCCCATCATCCATCACTTACTTACTCACCATTCATCATCTCACGTGTTTGTTCGTTTCGTACTTTATCATATTCGTTCATTTCGTTAATGCATGCATTCTTTCGTTTCGTTCCTCTTTTCATTATCTTTCACTTTACGTTACATAATACTTTTCGTTTCATTTGTTAATCATAACACGTAAAGTCACGGGAAAGATAATCATACATCGATACAAGGAACATCGACATTTAACAGTCATCAGTCATCACCATCATACAGGGCTACATCATACTTAACATACATACATCATGCATAAACATGCAACATCATCATCATGCCCTACATACCCTCTAAGGCCTCCAAAGGTCTTCTTACATGTACCTATAGGAACTTCCACATCAAAACTTACTATTGCGCTTTCCCTCGAAAGTCAGAAGTTAAGCCACACCTCTCTTCGGGTGCAACAACCCCATTTGGGCATATGGACACCCTTCAGTCGCATGGCCTCCATGCGACTGAACATCATACGAATGGTCTAATGCAGATGAGCACCTATGCGACTGGACCCTCAGTCACATGACCTCCATGCGACTGGCCCCATTCGTGCGGATGGACTCTCAATCACGTGAATGGATACTCTACGAATGGGCACCTATGCGATTAGACTCTCAGTCGCATGACTCCCCATGCGACTGGACCCCAGTCGTGCGACTGCACCTCAATCGTGCGACTGAATCCCAATCACCCTCCAGTCAGCCGTATGGCCTCCAGTCGGTCGCCCAGCCCTAACTGATGCAGAATGCAGTTCATCCCGAACTGCAGCCCCTTCCAAACTCATTCTAAGCCCAAATCAACCCTCCTAAAACTTAGGGAAACATACCACGACCTCATTCAAGCCTATCTAAGCCCGAAATCAAGCCCCAAACGAATCATACACATACACATACATACATAAACGGGTAAATCACCCAAAAACCCGAAAATAGTTTTCAAATGTGTTCCAGCCCCAAAATCATTCAAAACGTGTAAAAGAGGGGTCCTAGAACTCACATGAATGATCCCGTCGTGTAGAGCTTCGATTTGACCCGCTACACGTCGATTTTGCACTCTCGAACCCGCTCGAACCAAACTTTCTTCTTCTCTTCTCCCTTTTTCTCTCTTCTTTCTCTCTATGGTTGAGTTTGGGAAAATGGGGAGGGTGTGGGCTGCCCTCCCCCTTTTATACTCCCACTCATCTAGTTTCTCCCGTTGGCGAGTTTGGTCTCTCGACTTTGGACTTCATTTCTTTTCTTCTTTTGTCAGCTTCAAAGAAAATTTCCGGGTGTTACAATCTAGCAATAACCGTTTATATCGATGATTTCCACAATATAGCTACATCTCCATATGTGAATACATACCCACTTGTTGCTCTGGAATCATTCGTGTCAGATATCCAATTTGCATCACGGTGACCTTCCATAACTGCTGGATATCTATTATAATGCAACTTGTATTCTTGAGTTTATCTTAAGTACCAAAGAAACCGAGTCATACATTTCTAATGAATTAAACTTGGGCTGCTCATGTATCTACTTAGCTTGCTTATAACATATGCTAAGTCTGGTCTTGTACAACTCTTAAGATAAATCAAGCTATTGATAATTCTTGAGTATTCCAATTTGTTAATAGTTTCACCTATATAGTTAGCTAGATGCTAAGTTATGTCAATGGGAGTTCTAGCTAAATTAGAGTCATTTGCATTAAACTTCTCAAGAATTTTGTCCACATAGTGGGAATTTACTTAAAACATGTCCACTTTAGGTTCGTGTGATTTTAACTCCCAGAATCATATCTTCAAAACCCATGTCTTTAATGCCAAATTTTGCTTTTAGCATGTTCTTTGTAGACGTTATGATTTTGTCATCACTTCCTGCAATGAGCACGTCATCTACATATAGACATAGAATGACATATCCATCTCATGTGTCCTTCAATATACACACTTGTCACATTCGTTGATTTTGAACCCAACATCAAGCATGACATGATCAAAATTTTGATTCCATTATTTTGGCGTTTGTTTCCACCCATACAAGGATTTTAGAAGTTTACACACTTTCTTTTCTTGCCATGTAGCTATGAAGTATTCAGGTTGTTCCATGTAAATCTATTGCTCTAGATTTCCATTCAAGAAATCTATTTTCACATCCATATGGTGAACTTCCAAATTTCTAGTGGTGGCAGTGGCAAGTACCAACTTGATGGAAGTTATTAGCTTAATTAGTGAATATGTATCAAAGTAATATGAATCTTCTCGTTGTTTATATCTTTTGATTACCAACATTTCTTTGTACTTATCAATGGTAACATCTGGTTTCATCTTTTTCTTAAAGATCCATCGATATTCTAGAGGTTTACATCATTAAGGAAGATCTACTAGTTCCCAAGTATGATTTTGTAAGATAGAGTCTATCTTACATTTGATGCCTTTCTCCATTGAGGTCCTTCAGAGGAACTTACCGCTTGTTGGTAAGTTTGATGTTCTTCTTCAACTATGTAAGTAAGAAAGTCAGGACCGAAAGACTTTTCTATCCTTTGCCTTTTACTTCTTCATATTTCAACCTCTTCAGCATTAGATTGTCCTGTTGAGGTTCATCATTTGCAACCTTATCATCCGGACCAATTTCCTCAACCGGTCTTGATAAACACTGTTCTTCCTTTACCAAGCATGGGAATATATGTTCAAACCATGATGCATCCTTTGCTTCTAATATAATACCCTTACATATTCCAAGGTTCTTAGAATCAAGAAAGTGAAATGCAGCACCAGGACAAATGTATCCTATGAATGCATAATCCATAGTTTTTGGTCCTATTATTAGGTACTTCGGTGGTGTAACCACAACTTTAGCTAAACACCCCCACACTTATAAGTATTTGTATGTTGGTTTGATTCCCATCCATAACTCATATGGTGTTACATCTTTTTCTTAGTAGGTATCATGTTTCGCACATAATTTGTTGATAAAATTGCATCCCCCACATGTCCTAGCTTATCTAAGATCTTATCAACATGACATTCATCATTTCTTTTAAGTTCGGTTTTTGCGCTCTGCCATGTGATTTGATTACGAGGAGTATGGAGCTATGAGCTCATGTATGATACCGCTTTTCGCACAAATGTCAAAAAAGGTGAAACATATTCACCACCTCGGTCATTTCTTACAATTTTGATTTTCCGGTTAAGTTGATTTTTAGCTGCGGCTTTGAACAAGATAAACTTGTCGATAGCCACGTCCTTACTATTAAGTAAGTACACACAATATTATTTTGTACTATCATCAATGAAAGTTATGAAGTACTTGTTCCCATTACGAGTGGGAATCACTTTTGAATCACATATATCAGTGTAAATCATGTCATGGGGTTTGGTGGTTCGCTCAACTTTTTTGAATGATGATCTAGTTTGTTTTGCTTCCACAAAAGTTTCATATTTATGGTTTGTCATTCTCAAATGTTGGTATACAATTTAATTTAATCAAACGATGTATGGAATCAAAGTCAACATTCCCTAGTCTACCATGCTATACATTTGAAGACTCAAGCAAATAAATAGAACTATTACCAGTCTTATTCATTCCATTCACGATGGTTACATTTAGTGATCCTACCATTGAGGGCATAACCCTTACCAACATACATCCCATTTTTAGTCAACACGGCCTTATCAGAATCAAACATTATTTTAAACCCAAACTTGTCCAACTGCCACTAAGACATAAGATTCTTGTGAATCTTAGGGACATACAACACATTAATCAAAGTAAGTTCCTTTCCATATGTAATTTTTAGGATCACACTCCCCTTGCCCTTGATATCAGCAGTGGAAGAGTTTCCCATAAAGAGTTTCTTTTCATTGACTTCCTTGAAAGTGTTAAAGAGCTTCTTGTCAACATAAACATGGCGAATAGCCCCAGCATCAACCCATTATTCCTTGGTATTCGACCAAACCAAATTAACTTCAGTGATCATCATTGTGATATCATAAATCATAGAAATAAGGTTGTCAATGTCATTAACCATGTTGGCTTGTTAGGTAGTCACTCTCTTGGGCTGCTTGCATTCATTTGCCAGATGACCTGGCTTGTTGCAAATGTAACAGGTAACTTGGAATTTCTTTTTCACTAGTCCATCTTTAGGTCCAAGGTGAAATCCTTTCCCATTGGTTTTATTCCCAACCCATCCTTTGTTTTTGTTACCCTTAAAGGATTGACCATGCACAACAACATTAGCCTATGCAAATTCGGGAATAAAGGTTTTCTTTTGAGCAACTTTGTTGTCTTCTTTAATACGAAGACGGACCACAAGATCTTCAATAGTCATTTCCTTTTGCTTATGTTTAAGATAGTTCTTAAAATCAATCCACCTTGGTAGAAGTTTTTTGATCATAGTTGCAACTTGAAATATCTCGCTGAGCATCATTCCTTCTACATGAATATCGTGAAGAATAACCTGTAACTCTTGGACTTGACTCATAACAGTTTTGGAGTCAATCATTTTAAAATCCAAGAATTTAGCCACCACAAATTTCTTAATGCCCGTATATTTTTTTTGTATTTGTGTTCCAAAGATTCCCATAATTCTTTAACAGTCTTAGCTTTGAAATACACGTTATACAATGAATTCACCATGCCGTTAAGGACATAGTTACGACACAAGAAATTAGAATGATTCCAAGCGTGAACCGCGCTCACAGATTGAGCATCCATTTCCCTTCAATGATTTGGGGAGCGGTTTCAGTCAAGAATCTAGAAAGGTTCAACGTTGTCAAGTAAAATAACATCTTTTGCTACCAACGTTTGAAGTTCACACCGGTGAACTTTTTAGGTTTCTCTGTGTGGCTTGCAACCGTGTTATGCAACGGTGCTACCAATGCAGTGGTAACCACAACAGTAGAAGTGAAGATCACAGAGACCCCAGATAAAGTAGAGGTCGGAATAGGTTGCTTGATCATGGGCTGAGAATCCATAATTAAAAGATAACCAAGCAGGATTAGTTAGTTATCAATTTGTTTAAGGTTGTTAGAAAATCAGTAATAACAAGTAACAACAAATTCAATATAATATCGATAAAAAGAATACGATTAGCAGTCGAAAGAAATCTTGCAAGACAAAATTAAAGAACAGAAACAAAAGAAAACGAGTATAACCACGCTTGTGTTTGACACAATTCTCTTAAACAGATTCGTCGCCTATTCCCAGACCACATCGGTTCAAAGCAGCATACTGCCAGATGTCGCACTTGACTGAAAGATAGCTGGAAGATGTAGAAATGAAGATGTTGACTTTTGATAGTGTTTTTTCGGTTGACATGACCTATCTATTGTGTTGGTTTATAAACACAGAGATAAGAGAATTAGAACCGATTACAATTTATTACGCAATGAGTTTATATCATTATTTGACAATAATGATCATCATTAGCAAACAATTTTGATAGTAATTATCATCATTAGCAAAACAGTTTTAGAAGTAATGATCAATAACGGTTTGCTCCATAAATTCCTTGTTGTTCAAAAACGAGAAAAGGTTTCAGTAGCAAAAAGGAACTCTCGCTAGCCTGGGTTTTCAGAGCTGCATTTGTGTCGCGTGTCGTGCGGGCGACGTATTGGTTCAAGAAATTTCCAACCCAGAAACCGTTTTCTGCAACCCCCCCCCTGCCGCCGCACGCGGGTAGGTGCTAGACTAAAACACAACATAAGAAATTAATACGCCGTGGAGGCTTATACTTATACATATAAACAACTAAAGATTTATTCTCACACCAATGTGGGACTAAACACACTTCTCTTAAAGATGATATGAGAATTTGACATTTCGACATCTCATTTAATCTTCACACTTACAAGATATACATTACGATGTTAAAAAAACAAAGAAAAAAGAAATACATTATGAGGCGGGAAGGGGTTAAATACAAAGTTTTATAAGACTATAAAGGGTAATAATAATTAAGATGTTAACATGTACTCTTTTGATCAAAATTAAGTTGAGAGTAAATTTGGTAATGTTTCTACTTCTCAAGTTGCACCCTTTTTTTAATATTCATAACTTTTACATATGATATTATTTTCTAAAAAAATTACACCATAAACCAAGCATTTTTTAATCTTTAAAATGCTTATAGTGTCGATATAAAAACCAATTTTTTAACTTATTATGTGATTCATCACGTTATTGTGTAATATTCTAAATTGATTAGGATTACACAATTATCTGATGAATAATACATAATAAACTTGAAACATAAAAAATATTACATTTCTTATTATTGTGTTATTTGAAAATCACCATTTAAAAAAACATAATGCTTAACACAATGGTAAACATTAAACACAATTGGTAATACAATGACAAATACTAGACACGATAATTAACCATACTTACAATGACCTGTTTGACAGGGATTATATAATGACATAATCAGGATTACATAATGAAATAAAAAGCATAAAACACTATATTTTTAGCATTATGTTATTTAAAAATTATCATTTAAAAAATATAATGTATAACACAATAGTCAACGGTAGACACAATGGGTAACATAATGGCCAACACTGGACTCGATAATTAACAATAAACATAATTAGCTGCTTGACAAGGATTACACAGTTATCTGATCAAGATAATACAATGAACTGGAAAAAACATAAAAAGAAATTATATTTTTAGCATTGTGTTATTTGAAAATCATATTTTAATAAACACAATAGTTAACATTAGACACAATAGGTAACATAAGGACTAGCTTTAGACTCGATGATTATCAATACATAAAATGAGCTCTTTGATGAGTATTACACATGATCTGATCATGATTACTCAATAAACTGAAATACCTAAAAATAATATTTTTAGCATTATGTTATTTGATAATTATCATTTTTAAAAACACAATATATAACAAAACGATCAACATTAGCCATAACGGTTTAATGAATATTACATAATGACCTGATATTAAACAATGAGCTGATGATATTGTACAATGAGCTAAAATAACGTGAAAAAAATTTATTTTTTATGTATCAAAATTATAGGCATGTGAATATTAAAAAATGCTTGTTTTTTGTGTAATTGTTTTTTTAAAAAAATAGTGTTGTATGTAAAAGTTGTGAGCGTTAAAAAAAGGTGAAACTTGAAAATGTATTTAAGACTAAAATACCATTGGTCTATCATTTAAAGTTTTAACTATTTATCATTATGCCACTGGATTTTTTTAGCCACTGGATTTTCTTAGCCATTGGATTTAATATCTAATGGATAATAATATTTCTCATAATTTTTAGTTTTTTCTCCCTTTTTACAATAACTCTATCCTTATGAGGCCAAGAAAAAGTATTATATGTTTTATACACTTTTTATCCGCACGGATTGACGAATCGGTCGTCTCTACATATCGAACTAAATTTAAACAACAAACGACATCATAAATATTATATAAAACATGTACTTGATGTTTGATTTAGATCCCGCTTTGTGTAGGGGCCAAGAGGAGCTTGATCGATTCACGATCAGATGTATGTAATTTTACCTTGCACTTTGCGCAGGATTGTTTTCACGATTTGAACTTATGACCTTAAGGTCACAAAACAACAATCTAACCGGTGCTGCAATACTTGCCCTAATAAATATTAATTAAGATTATATATAATCATATATGTCTAACTTAAAACAATATACGTAAATACTTTATGTTTTAGTATCATTTTACAACTTTATAAATTTAAATAAATAAAATATACAATCTAAAAGACTTGATTAATCTGTAAATGATATTTCACAGGAAAATAATAAAAAAGGTAAAGAAAGAAAAATATTTTTTGATAGATTCGGTCATGTTCACTGGTTCATCTGCATAACCGTTGACCGGCCGATGAAAAACATAAAAAGACATAATCGGACCAGCTAGACCACGTATTCCAAGTCCGACTGGCCAATCAAGTCTAATATCGAAATTATACAAGAATGAGGGAATTCTTTCTTATTAACCTAAAGTAAAAAACTTAGTTATTTGTGAAATGAAATATTGATATTAATAAAAACATAGAAAAAATGAGCATGTTAAGAGACCAAGTCGAGATTCATACAGAAAAAGTACTAAAGGGTTACAACTGCAATGAAATTGTGTTGAAATGTTGATGCATGTGAACTTTGATCGATTTTTGAATACAAACAATAATTAGATTAAAAAATAATAGTTGGATTAATTTTTTTGCAAATGTAATTTTATGAAAGATATATGAAGATCTTAGACTATACGTAGTGGATTTTTGGGGCACCAAACATCTATATCTATAACATATA
>BJCN01343435.1:8832-19432 GCA_018326445.1 Flaveria brownii
ATCATCAGTGTTTAAGCCTTTTTGATCTGTTGGAGAGTCCATCTTGGTTAGCTCATTCCATTCTTCAATAATATCACTCTCCTTATGAGATATGGACTTCACAGTAGATAAATCTACTGAAGGAGTGTGTTCAGAAGATATAAGCTTTGGCTTCTTAGGTGAATCTTCCATATTAATCACCTTCTTGTGTGTAGCACCTAAGTACTTTCTCTTCCTTGAGTATAAAATCACAGGTTTAGATGCCTCAGAAGCTTCTTTTGCTGGCTTTAATGATGGAGTAGCACTTGATTCCAGAGCACATATCTTCATCTTAAGCTCCTCAATTTGCTCATCTTTCATCTTCATCAGATCTGATTTTGCTGAGAGAGAGTTAGAGATCTGTTCTACTTTCAATGCCAACTTTTCTTTCTCAGTTTTCTCATATTGTGCAGACTCAACCAATTTTTTCTCATGTTGAACTAATGCATAGATCACTTCATTATTGCTTTGAGTATGTTCTCTAACTCTTTACAGTCTTGCTTCATGTTTCATCAGCTCTTCATCCTTTTCTTTGACGACTCCCTTTAACTCTTGTATTCTTTGTTTTCTTTTATTGGACTTGAGTACCAGCTTATTATATTCAGCTACCAGGTAACTCTTGCTCACAGGGATGTCCTTATCACTCAAATCATCTTCCTGGTAGGCAATAACATCAACAAAGTTTCCTTGTTCATCTTCTTCTTCTATATGTTCAACATCTACTCATCAGCATTTACTTCAGTGGGTGCCACACTTGCTGAACTTGAGTATGTCTTAACTTTTTGATTAGCAGGCTCTTGATGTTGATGTTGATATAGCTGCTGAGCATCACGGATTGGACTTATTAGCTCTGTGTGATCAGACAACACTGGATTTTGTGAGTTGAAGACTGAGAGTGGAATGGTGCTTGCTTAAGACATTAACTCTGTCTCACTAGAGTACAATGAATTCTGAGACTAAGTTATGTGTATAGGCTCGGTATCATCACTCTCACAAGTCTGATGTTTTGGTGTTTTAGTGAGTGGATGAAGAGGTGATTGATTTTGGATTATAGAGATTGGCTGAGTATTTTGAGTGGCTGATTGAGACTGTGGTGGTGATTCTTGTGGGATAAGTTAGATGGGCTGAGTGTTTTGTGTGGATGATGATAGTTCTTTTGGATATTGATGATGTTGACTAGGTGAGATAGGTTGGGGGTTTACACTGGCTGGAGATTGATGTTGGTAAATGGGTGTTTGATGGGGAGAATGTGAGGCTTGTACAGAGTGTGTACATGACTCTTCTTGCTGATCTACCCATACCAGTTCTTATGGAATGTCCGCATGTGCATCCACCACATGGGCAAACATTGGCATCCCCTTGGTATTTTCCACTTATCTTGTTCAGCACTGACCTACCCAAGTGAGATTGTAAAAATACATCTCCATCTCTTGCTATTCTGGGGAGCTCAGGATTAGTTATCAGTTGTAGAAACCTAGGGAACATATACATCTTGTCAACCTTCTGCACTCTTATTTGGTCGCACAGACAGTTAAATATGTACTTTAAGTAGTTGTACGTTCTACCCTCAAAGATCCCTATTATGCCTGAAGAATTGTGCCTTGAGAACCTATCAAGTCCTGACTTCCTGTTTGAGATGCACTTCAGATAAGTGTGACACAGGAATCGATAGGCCTTGCATAATCTCCCCTTCTTGATTTCACCTTTGTCGAAATCACCATCATAGCCCATCACGTGGAAGAGCTTTTCTATGTATGCGTTTTCGAACACATCTGGGTGGCCAATCTCTCGCTCACCCAACTCAGTTGCCCTCCTGATGGTTTGTTCATCAATCCTTATTCTTTCAGTTTGTATTTCAGCAACTATCACATCAGTTTCTCCATCTTGTTCTACTAGTGCCGAATTCCAAAAATCGACAATGTGAGCTTGATGAATCAGATGCTCTGCCGTCAGCGTATAGAAAAGCCTGGATCGTCAAAGATATCTGATGATATCTCGATATCCTTCTGATGTAGGATCATCAGCATTTAGGAATGCACACACATTGTGCTCTTTCACAAACCTATTCGTCATCTGTACATAAGAGCAATAGAGAGTATGTTAGTATCAGTGGTGCAGACAAGAGTACGAACAGTGTTAACAATAATAATGAATCAAACAGTTCATTATTGATTATTATGACATGATTTACCTTTAAAACAATAATCTATGATCAATATTACGTGTTTGTTTTGAGGTTTTGAGTTGGTAATTTTGAATTTTTATGGAAGGGGGAAAAGGGAGTGCGCTTTTCTAGGTCTGAAAAGTGCTCTGAAAAAATAAGTAATGAAAGTTTCAAGTCAAAAACATCATTTATACTCTCGGACACATTAATTTTATTTATTTAATTAAGTGGGTCCTACTACCTTACCCTTTCCGTAGAAGTTATTTCTTCCGTAGGACATCTACGGATGCATAGCATCTGCGGATGCCTAACTATCAAGTACTGAATTAGAATTTGAAGTATAACTTGATTATTCATAGATTACCACTCTATGAACTGATTATATTTTATTTAAAGTTTTAACACATCCGTAGTTTACTGATTCTATGGATGGTTAAATTTTATGTGGTTAAGTTTCACACTGTAGCTTCTATTGATGCTGAAATTTCACTGTTGCTTCTGCTGATGCTGAAATTTCACTGTTGCTTCTGCAGATGCTAAAGTTTCACTGAAACTTTGATTGTATGATTTTAATCAAATGATAGAACCATTTATTGTTGTTGGACCTTGTTGACTTTGTTTGCATGACAATTTAGTAAAAGAAGATTTATATTTTGAAAAAAAAAACTTCCTATATCCTGTAGCCAAGTTAGTGCTCAAGTTCCAATTCCTTCAAAGATTTCTTTGATTAAAATTCATATTTTATTATTTTTCATGCATTAACTTCTCCCCCTAAATTTGTGCTTAATGATAAGATTTAGCATTTATCATAAATTTATGTAGAAGAATAGCATGAAAGGCATATGACAGTCTAAATGTGATGAAATCTGTTAAAAAAATACATGCTACAAGATATAATGGGATCATACTATGACACTATGCTTCTTCTCTGTTTGATTTATTTGATGAGATATGATCTGATGCAGCAGCCGATTGCAAGCATATATTCCCACTTAAATCCATACAAGAGCATTGTATCAACTAGGCATGCTGTTTATCATGTTTTAATATTTTTTAATGATTAACTGTTATGTGCTCTATATTCAATTCTCATTAGAGTTTGTCCTCCGTTTGCGAGTCAAATCATCACTTTTTCACACTTAGAGACTATGTACATTAACTTATAAATTCTATCTTGAGACAGCTTTGTAGACTCATAAATGCTTTGTTGTTAATGCTTTTTTAGATAATATACAGTTGATCACAATGGATTCTTTTGAGAGCTGAGATGTGATCCTCATAAGGTCACCAAGTTTTTACTCACGTAAAATAGAGGTGCCTTCAACCCAGGTTTTTGTTTACACAAAACAAAGGGAGGATGAAGATCATACTCTAAATCATAAACCCAGGTCTTTGTTCATACAAAACAGAGGGAATATGATTTGCAAATATAGAAGTTTATAAAGTGTTTTACATAGTGTGCTTGGGTGAGTGATTTGATCACATCAGGATAAGACTTACTTGCTTGATCCTTAAAATGCAGTTCCCACAAACAATTACCTTTTCATTGTGTTTGGCATGCTTTTAGTGTAGTTTCCACTCAAGATGAACCTACTCACTCAAGCAAAGGCGTAGTGTACTATCATTTCCTATACAAATTACATGCTGAAACAAAAGACACAATAAAGAAAGACTATATTTTTGTATTTTTATATTGTTTTCTGAATGTTTTTGGATTTTATAGATTACTATATACAAGGACAGTCACATGCTTTTCTTTGTTTATGATAATTTAATCTAAGTTAATCATACCCAAAGACTGTATTAGAAAATTAAATCTAACTGAATCAAAGGCTTTAGCGAATAAGTCAGCAAGCTGATTTGTTGTATCCACTTTGATTAACTTGATAAATCCCTTTTCTGAGCAATCCCTCCGAAAATGATATCCGATTTCAATATGCTTTGTTTTGTTATGTTGAACTGGGTTAGCAGTGATAAACATAGCAGCTGAATTATCAATATGAATTGGTATTTGAAGGAAATTGTAACCATAGTCAAGTAATTGGTTTTGCAACCAAATCACTTGAAAGCAACCAGCTGAAGCAGCTATGTACTCAGCCTCAGCTGTGGATACAGAGACATTTGTTTGCTTCTTGCACTGCCATGAAACAAGTCTTGGTCCTAAAAATTGATAGCCACCGGTTGTAGATTTTCTGTTATTGTTGCATCCTCCAAAGTCACTATCTGAGTATGAGTAGAGACTAAAATCTCCATCTTTTGGATACCACAGTCCTAGAGTTGGTTTCCCTTTCAGGTATCTGAAAATTCTCTTGATAACATTCAAATGAGACTCTTTTGAATCAGATTGATACCTGGCACAAACACACACAACAAACATTATGTCAGGTCGGTTGGCAGTTAGATACATAAGCGATCATATCATAGATCTATATAATCTTTGATCAACAGATTTCCCAGTAGGATCAGGTATAATCTTGTCTATTGTCGAAGCATGAGTTTTGTATGAAGATGTATCAGCAAGATTGTACTTCTTCAATATTTGATGTATGTACTTCTTTTGATTGATAAAAATGCCATCTGTTTTCTGATGAACTTGTAGGCCAAGGAAGAAAGTCAATTCTCCCAATGAACTCATCTGAAATTCAGATTTCATTAGCTCTTCAAAACTCATATAGAGCCTCTTGTTGGTTGATCCAAATATGATATCATCTACATATATTTGAACCATTAAAAGTTCTTGATGTTATTGTTTGAGAAAGAGAGTCTGATAAATAGTCCCTCTTTTATATAAATGCTTGAGCAAGAAAGATGATAATGTTTCATACCATTTTCTTAGTGCTTGATGAAGGCCATAGAAAGCTTTGTCTAGCTTGTAGACTCTATATGGGTAGTTAGGATCTTCAAAGCCAGGAGGTTGAGTCACATAGACCTCTTCATCAATTTTTCCATAAAGGAAAGCACACTTAACATCCATTTGATAGACAGTCAACTTCTTGTAGGAAGCATAGGCTAGAAATACTCTGATTGCTTCAATTCTTGCAACAGGTGTAAAAACTTCATCATAGTCTATTCCTTCTTGAGTGTATCCTTGAGCAATCAGTTTAGCTTTGTTTCTCATAATTATACCTCTATCATCTAGCTTGTTTTTGAAAGCCATCTTGTTCCAACTTGATGCTGTCCTTCAGAAAATCAACAAGATTCCTCACTTTCTGCTTTCTGAAGTGTTGGAGCTCTTTCTGCATAGCCTCAATCCATCTATTATCCTTTAGAGCGACTGTTATGTTTAGAGGAACAACTTGAGACAGGAAGCAAGTAAACAAGCAAATGTTTGCAGCTGCCCCTTTGCTTCTTGTAGTTCTTGCATTTAGGTCTCCAATTATATTGTCAGATGGATGAGACTTGTGAATTCTGGTTGTTGAAATAGAATCAACCGGGATGGTTGATTCCAAGTTAAACATATCCATTGGAGCAGATGGATTCACCTGTGATGATGAGTCAATGAAGTAATCAAAGTGTTCTTCATGTTCAGCATTTGAAATAACAGGATCTTTATTTGGTATATCAGCTGCATTATGAATGTATTCCGCAGGAACTTCTACGGAAATGTTTTGTTCATCCGTAGGAGTTACAACAACATCTACGGATGGTATTTGTTGGGCTGCTGACAAGTCTTGTGAATATAAAGGATTTTCTCCAATGTTTGGAGCATCTGCTGAAGCATTATTCATATCTCCGGATGAAGGATGATCATCTACTGATGCATTGTCATTAACTGCGGATGGAGGGTTGCCATCTCTGGATGTAGATCCATTTTGCTGAACTGGTATATTGTTTGTTTCTTGATCCATGACACTTGAGGTTTGTGGTCTTGGAGGATCAACTGATAATGATACTTCATTCAAATTTGGAAGAACAAATGGATAACATGTATCAGCAAAACATGCATTGATCAAATACCCAGAGTTAAATGAATATGTTAATGCATTTATATCAAACAACCATGATGAACCTTTTACAGATATGGTAAATACTGATTCATCAAATGAAACATTCGGGGTTTCTTCCACAATGTTATGTTATGGAATTTAGATCCTATATAATTTAGATGTGGAAGAATATCCAACAAAGAAACCATCATAAGCTTTCTCAGAAAATTTTCCCAGTTGTTCCTTTGTGTTTAACACAGATACATGACACCTAAAAGCTCTAAGATATCCTATAAAAGGTTTTCTTTTGAATAAAAGCTCATAAGGTGTCTTGTTATGTTCTTTGACAATTAATATCATGTTTTGAACATTGCATATTGTGTTCACAGCTTCAGCCCAGAATGTGATAGGCAACTAAGAGTCAGCTAGCATTGTTCTTACTGCTTTATTGAGAGTTCTGTTCCTTCTTTCAACAACTCCATTTTGTTGTGTAGTTCTAGGTGCACTGAATTGCCTTGTAATTCCTTTATTCCTGCAAAAAGAATCTAAATCAGCATTAACAAATTCAGTCCCATTATCACTCCTGAAAATTTTAACTTTTAAATCAAGTTGATTCTCAATCTTGATCACAAAGTCCATTAATGTTTTAGATGTTTCACTCTTTTACTTTAAGAAAAAGACCCAGGTGAATCTAGTGAAATCATCCACTATCACTAAATAATATTGTCTTTTTCCAATGCTCATCACATTGGTTGGACCAAAAAGGTCAATGTGAAGCAATTTGAGTGGTTTAGTGTTAGTATTGATAAATTTGGATTTATGAGACACTCTATGTTGTTTCCTTTATAACATGAAGAGCAACGATTTGAACAATAAACCTCTTTCTTTGGTAGGCCAATGACTAAGTCATTTTTCACCAATTTATTCATATTCTTCATGTTGGAATGAACAAGCGTTCTATGCCACAATTGTGATTCATCTTCTGAAGACTTAGATAGCAGGCATGTTTCATGGCTTGTGAGTGTTGTGTTGTTCATATCCAAAACATAAGTGTTTCTTTTTCTTGATGCTTTAAGATGGATCCATTCTGCTGGAACTGAAAAAACTAGCTTAAGAATGTAACAATTAGTGTTATCAAATAATGTTATGTAGTTTTGATCACAAATTTAAGATACACTTAACAAGTTATGCAGCAAATTTTCATAATAATTTACTTTCTCAAATGTGAGCACACCATTAGTTACCATTCCTTCACCAACTATTTTACCTCCCTTCTTATCCCCACCAAATGCCACATATGAGGCATTTTTATACTTGAAGTCATGGAGAAGAGAACAGTTTCCTGTCATATGCCTAGAACAACCACTGTCAACATACCACTTGTTGTTAGCTCTCCACGATTATTCCTGCATAAATAAAGAGATCAATTAGTATTGACAACCCAAGCCTTAATGATCTTGGGTTTACCAGCAGTGTCTAAAATTGTTACTCCTTCATGAATCAGTCTTGAAGTTTCAGTATTAATTTTAGGCTTAATTGATTCATTTTGAGTTGGTAGTGGTGAGGATGATTCTGTTGAAGATGAGGTTGTTAATTTTGAGTTTAGTTTCTTAATCTCTTCTTCCTTCACCTTGTCTTTCTTTGATTGATGCTTTGATTTCGAAGATGAACCTTGATTTATGAAAGTTTCATCATCTTTTGATTTTGATTGAGACACATGTGTTCCCTTTTCAAAATTATCAAAGAAACTATCATCAACACTTGACTTCTTGTCAGTCAAGTCCACCTTTTTGTGAGGTGTTTTGGATTGACTTGATGTTCTTTTCTTCAAAAGTTTGTCCTCAGCAGATGATTTCTTCTTTGGTTTAGACTTTTGTTTTTGTTGCACTTTTTTTGGTTTTGAATCTTCTTGACTTTTAGTGGATTGAGAGCCTGATTCAGCCAGTTCATCTTTTGACTTCTTTGTGCTCTTTGTCTTGTTTTTTTTGTTAAAATAACATTTCTGAGTTGAATGATTATTTTTGTTACAGATTGCACAATGTTTGTTGAAGTAGCAATCAGATGTCATGTGATTATTCATATTGCAAATGGAACAATAACTACTGAAGTAGCAATCATCAGTATTATGATTTTTTATATCACACCATTTACAATACATTTCCTCATATTCTTCTTCAGACTCAACTATCTTCTTTTTTTATTCAGCTTGTGAGTCCTCAACTCCTTTTCTAATGGAGCACTTGATTTGTCCTTGCTTTTGCTTGAAGCACTATCAAATGATTCTTGTTTAACTTTTGATGCCTTTTGTTGCTTGAGATCTAACACTTTCTGATTAGGTTTGTTGGCAGTTTCTCTCTTTGGTACCTCTTCCGTAGATTTGGTTTTTGCGTAGATGTTCTACGGATTCAGTAGATTTTGCCTTCCGCAGATCTTCTATTGAAGTATTTTTCTGCTGCTTCATTGTTGATTGTTTCTTCTTACCTTTATCTACGTGGGATAAGGGTACCTCCTCAGTAGATCTGCACTGATCAACTCCTTTTGTTGAAGAATTTTTATGCGGATTAAGTTCTTGAAGTCCTTCATTTAGTTGAGCAATCCTCTTGCAGATAGTCTTTAGCATGTTTCTTTGTTTTGGAGGATATTGCAGTTTTGATTCTTTAAGTACTTTTGGAAGAACAGTTTCAACAACAACATTCTTACCAATGTTCAGTTGATCATCATCATGTTCATCAGAATCATCCAAGTCATCACATTTATCAAAGTCAAATTCTGAGTCATTGTGTTTAAAGTTTTCTGATTCAGAAGACTTGGTTTCACTCACCCCAGTTTCATTGTTAGTGTTTTGCTGATTAAATTTTGTTTCAAACTTGGTGTTTGGCACAAAATGATTTGACAAAGTGTTTGTCATTCTTTCAGGTAGAGTTATGTAGTTATCATTTATTGGAGGTGCAACGATATTATATCCCAACCCATGCCTATTCTTTGATTCAATATGAGAATTTAACAACTTCTCATATTGCTGAGATGAAAGTTGAAACTTCTGAAGTTTCACTTCAGTTGATGCATGATCAGCCATGGATTTAGTTAAGGAAGTGGTCAGATGCTCAACTTGGGCTTTTATTTTCTGAAACAAATTTTTCTAAATCCTTTTGCAAAGAGTTAATTTTGATTTGATATAATTTATGTTCTCTTACATGAGATTCATTCAAAAGCATTGTTTCTTTTACTTTATCAGCCAATTGTTAAGCATGGACTCTATATCTCTCAACTTCCTCAACAAATAATGATGAACACAATCTTTCTCTTACCTCTCTAGCCATTGGTGGAACTTTGTTTTCTATATGAGCCATCAAAGCTTGATTCTCTTCCAAAACTTCCTTCTCATACATACTCCAGTCACATGTTCCATCTTGTAGTATGATCAGCCCAGACTCCTTTGAATTACTAGGTCATGCTGACTCATTAGTGGCTGGTGGGGATGAATTTGTTAGCTGAGGTTGTCTGAAAGATCTTTGAGAAGTTGATTGCTGATGAGATTGATGTTGATGAAATGGAGGCTGCTGAGGTTGTCTCAAGTCCGGATTTGATTGTTGATTGCATTCTCTCGAGAAATGTCCATAGAGATTGCACTTGAAGCATCTTACCTTTGACTTGTCAACACCAATCTTTGATGTTTTGCTTGCTGCAGCCAAGTTTTTGTTTCTTCTGAGGTATTGTTTGGCTCTATACGCAATCATTGCCATTTGCCATTGGAGATCCATCTCCTCAACAACATCAGGATGTAGTTCTTCTAAGTCTTGCTGGCAAATATTTGTTGATGTTAGAGAGCTTCCCAAGTAAGCTTGAAAGCTTGAACTAAAAGCTGCAAAAGCTGCTTTTTGTTCTTCAGAATCCAGGATCACAGTAATGGGTTCTGATTGATTGTTCGGTTGTGAGGACTTTGCTGGAGCTGTAGATGTATCTCTTCTGTCAGCAGTTCTTCCTTTGTCCTTTCCATGTTTACTTTAAGATGATTTCTTTGAAGGCTTTGATGCATAGAAGCTCACTTCCTCTTCATCATCACTCAAAGTACAAGAGTTCTCACTATCATTGTTAGAAATAAAGGCACTTCTTGCACTTTTTGTTTCTTTAAAATGATAGGGTGAGACATGGGTTCTCACACTCTTGTTTCTTGATTTTTCATCCATTTCAAGAGCCTCCACTTTGGCAACCAGTGTATCTAAACTGGTTGATTTGAGATCCATAGTGTTCTTGAACATGGACAGAGTTTGCTTCCAACTTTCAGGCAAAGTATGGAGCATCTTTTTGTTTAATTCCTCATTAGTGTATTTTATCTCCAAGATGTTCATCTCAGTTACCAGTTGCATGAATCTGTGGAGTTATTGAGGAATTGATTCACTCTCAATATGATGAAAGGCTTCATATTATGAACATAGGGTGTCTTTCCTAATGCTTCTGATTTCATCACTCCCTTCACAGAGTGTATGAAGTA
>BJCN01343435.1:21735-33038 GCA_018326445.1 Flaveria brownii
GGTCCCAACCTCTATGTTTGTAAGATAAAAACATGTATTACAACATGGAGGAGGTACTTCTATTAAGAGGAGACCTTACCCTTTTTGCATATTCTGATAGAGTAGTCCCCTTCATTGCCTATCTACCCGAATAAGTTATTGACAACAGATTTAGGGAAGGATAAGTCACTTTCTTCATCATCCAGCCTTAAATGAGTGTTGATTATGGCTGGAGTGTGTCCTCCCCTGCACTATGACAGACAGTGCCTTCTCACCATCCAAGATGATCTCTTGGCAGGTCCTCCAGAACTCTAGGAGTTGTTCTTCACATAATAGAGGGTCTACTATGATTACGGTGATATAGTTTGATTAAGAAATGTAGCGGCAAACATCTGAGAAACTTGGATCTTTCTCAGATGACAACATAAACTTGATTATATTGTCTGTGAAGTTGTATGGAAGAATCTGGTTGATTTTTGGGTTCAGGGTTAGCCATTTTAGAAATCTTCTCAGTGACGAAAGCTAAGAATAAAGGATGTTTGTGGGTTAATTTAGGGTATGAACTTTTGCAGATGAAGAAGAAGGAGAAAGAGGGAGAAGCATTGTAGTTATATATATATATGGTTGGATTTGAGACAAATTAATGGAGAAGGATAAACTTTGAAATCCAGATGTCGGTCCCACCTCTGAAAGAGAGCCAAAAAGGTAGTTATCTTGGAAGTCGAAAATCTTAAAAGTAATTAGACTTTGGAAGTTTTGATAAAACTTTCGAAGCCAATTTTGATTTCAGGAGATATTCCTTAGTTTAATAAGAATTTCTTTGGAAGAAAATTACTTAGAGTGATTTTGCTTCCGAGACATAACTGTCATCCGTAGTCAACTTAATGTCTTCCGAAAGAAAATACATCTTTTAATTCTTAAAACTCTAAGAAATATCATTTTAGAAAAAGTTTCTTCCAAAATAATAAGGGCTTATATGAGTGATAATATAGACAACTTAAGAAACATATATTTAAAAAATAATTTTGAAACTAATTTAAGAAAACTGCTCAAAGTTAATCATCCTAATAGTTGATACAAGATACTTAAATCTCTGTTCATCAAAAAATTTTATGAGCAGATTAGCATATTGTTCATTTATGTTAACTTTGACCAGTTTTATCAATCTCTTTTCAAAATTCTCTTATCAAATGATACCTGATGTTGGGGTGCTTTGTCTTTGAGTGCTTCACAGGATTTTCTGTAATAGAGATAACACTGTTTTTGTCTATTTGGATGGACGTCTCCTTAAAGTTGAATCCATAATCAATCATCTGATTTTGAATCCGAATACTTGAGCACAGCAGCTTGCAGAAGTAATGTATTCAACTTCAGTAGTTGATGCAAACACACAAGATTGTTTTTTTGCATTGCCATGAGACTATCCCTGCACCAAGGAATTGACATCCCACTGATGTACACCTTGTAGACATGTTGCAGCCACCATAGTCACTATCTGTATAAGCATACACTTTGAAGTCAGAATTCTTCAAATTTCAAATTCCTAGTTTAGGAGCACATTTGAGAAATTTGAGAATTCTCTTGATAGCAAGCAGGTGTGATATCTTGGGGTTCGCTTGATATCTTGCACATATGCATATGACAAATATGATATGAGGCATATTGGTTGTAAGGTACATAAGAGGCCCAATCATAGCCTTGTATAGATGTTTATGAACACACTCCCCCTCAAGATCAGGTCCTAGGGAGTGGTTTCTTGCAATGGGTGTCATAGCAACCTTACACTCAGTCAGATGAAATCTGACTAGTATGTTTTGCACATACATTGACTAGTTTCTAAAGATGCCATTGTCAACCTACTTCACTTGAATTCCTAGGAAGACATTGAGTTCCCCCGTGGTACTCTTTTCAAATCTATTCATCATCAGCTTCTCAAAGTCTTTACATAAATTTGAACCAGCATCAAGTCATTCCCTGTTCCTTTAAGAAAAAGTGTGATGTCAATAGTACCTTTCTTGTAGCCATGTTGGACTAGGTAATGTGACAATGTCTCATACCACTTCCTTAGAGCTTGATGCAGACCATGAAGAGGTTTTTCAAGCTTGCAAATATAATCAGGATCATCAGGGTCTTCAAAGTCAGGTGGTTGTTTGACATACAATTCCTCATCTATCACCCCATATAAGAAGGCACACTTGATATCAAGTTGGTTGACATTAAAATCCTTGGATGCAGCAAAAGAAAGGAATATCCTAACAGCTTCAAGTCTTGCCATAGGAGCAAAAACATCTGTGTAGTAAATCCCTTCTTCTTGTGTGTACCCTTAAACAACTAGTCCTACCTTATTCTTGATAACAAGTCCTCTATCATCTTTCTTATTCTTGAAAACCCACTTGGTACCTATTATGGTCTTCCCTTAAGGAAGAGGGCATTGGTTCCAAACCTTTTGTCTCCTGAATTGAAGCAGCTCCTCCTGCATTGTTTCAACCTAACTTTTGTCCTTTAGAGCCTCTTCAACCTTCATTGGCTCAATCTAGGACAAGAAGCAAGAGTGCAGACAAACATTTTTGTCATGGGTTTGTCCTCTTGTTCTTACCCCTATCACTATAAAAAAATTAGGGTGTTTACCTACATATAATTTATCTAAACATCTAAATTTGTGAGTAAATAACTACACATATTTATATTTGTGTGCGTAAATGGTTGATAATATATTTTCATGATAGGTAACACTTAATATATGTTGTTAATACTATTAGTCACATTTGATATTGGTGGGAAAATTTCCCCCCAAAATTGACGATTAATTAAATGTAACATTACCCATAAGTGTGGTTAATTTTTGTTATGTGTAGGTAAATTATCTTCACATATGCTGAAAACTAATATATGTGTATGTAAATGACAATGTTATACGAGCACATAGAATTTCTAAGTAAATATGTATCTAAATTAAGTAAATAAATTTTTATATAATTTTATTATTATGACACGGAAAATTAAACATCTACACATATTGTAAGAACTAATATATGCGTGGGTAATTGACTATGTTTTACGAACACATAATATTTACATTAATATATAGATAAATTAAGTAAATAAAAATTTATTTAATATTTTGAAAATCACATGGCAAAATAGTTATCTACACATACGTTATAAACTAATATATGTGTGGGTAATTAATAATATTTTACCAACAAATGATATTTTTAAAAGAAATATAAATAAACTAAGTACATAAATTTTATATTTTATTATTTAAAAATAGCGTGACACAATAAATACCTACACATACAATAAAAGCTATAATATGTGTGGATAATTTGACTATGCTTTACCAACATATAATATCTACACATTTATATGTAGCTAAATTATGTAAATTTCTAATCTGTGATTTTTTTTGAAAATGACATGAGAAAAAAATAACTACTTGTATTTAAAAATGTACAATATATGTAGAAATTAAATTCATGTTACATAACTAAAATATATTAATTAAAATTTGTAGAAGCATAGAATAACATGACAATAAACTTTTAAAATAAAAATCAAAACAAAACTCAAATAATAAATGGTTAAATATGGTAATTAAGGTTAATTAGGATCACTTATGTTCTTTGATAACCAATAATGATTAATTTGAATCATCGATAAACAATTGGGGTTATAAATAATGATTAATTTGAGTAACTAATATACAATTAGGGTTATTAATGTTTATTTAGGGCTATTTTTAACTAGTTATGGTATTAGTGGTTAACAAAGGTTAATTACTATCAATTAAAATAATTAATGGTCAATTAGGGTCATATATGGTGATTTAAGGTTATTTATCCTCAAATATGGCCAATTATAGTCATTGATGGTTAATTAAGGTTGTTCATGCTCAAGTAAGGTAAGTTATAGTCATTGAAGTTTAATTACGTTCAATTATTACTGGGGTTTAACCTAGAGGCTCGGAAAATCAAATCAAGATAAAGATCAAGATCAAAGTCTACGCGAGAACCTAAGTTACCGCGCGAAAACTGCTTCTCGCTTGAGAACAAGTGTTTTCGCGCGAGAACTTCTTTTTGCTTATAAATAAAAGTTTAGTCTTTTAATTAGTTAGCTTTTGATCATTTTTCCTAAATTTGTACTCATTGTAAATCTTCTATTCGGAGAGAAATACACTTAAAGTTTATTTACATTTGTGTATGTGTGTTTGATTTTACTTCTTCTAATCCATGATCGTTTACATTCCGCATTCACTATCACGAGATCGATCTTGTTATTGTAACGATCCTTACAATTGGTATTAGAGCTTGGTATGCTCTACATCGATTGATTGAAGAATGAAGAAGTGTTTTTGAAGTGTTCGTGAGTTTGAATTCATCATAATTCGAAGTATTCTGCTTAATTTCTGCTGAGATTGATCATTTTGAAGATAATGAAGCTGCTAAACATGGTGTTCATCGATTTGACGACTTTTGAGCTTAAAACGAGATTAATTGAATCAATTTGAGACAATTAGGATCTTAATTGAACCTAAATAATTAATTGAACACTTGATTAATCAAATTTTAATCAAATTAGTGAAAAATTGAGGATGAAACATTTGAAAATAGAACAGCTCAAGCGAAAACTTGGTGAATTCGTGCGAAAAGTGATCTTTCGTGCGAGAAGTTGATTTTTCACAAAAATCAGTTAAAAGTTTGTTACAACAGAATCAATTCGCGTGACAACTTTGAGTTTTCACAAAAATCAGTTACAAAAGTATCTCTGCGAGAAGTTTGCATAGTTCGCGCGAGAACTTTGAAGATTTCTCATGATAGGTTGTCTATTCACGCGAGAACATTAAGTTTGAAGACTTTTGAAGAATTTGATTTCTGATTTTGAGAACAATGGATAATCTAAAGCACATCACTACTACCTTGAATCTCGACAATGAGATTGGCATAAGCGCTAAGCCACCTCATTTGCTCAGTGAAGAAGACTATACTGATTAGGCTTATAGGTTTGAAAACCATATCATCTACACTGAACCCCAGATGATGCGATCAATTAAGAAAGGTCCATATATTCCAGTGTATAAGAATGACAAAGGTGATTTGGTTCTTAAACCTGAACATTTATGGGACGAGGAGGATATGAAGAAGAAGGAGCTTGATGACAAAGCCTATGCTGCTATCACCATGGCTTTGACTACTGAGATAGCACAGAAGTTTAAAGACTTCATAAAGGATAATGTTCTATGGGATGCAATGAAGGAGCATATAATGGGCAATAAAGATATGAGAGAAAACAGAAAAGACATGTTGAATGAAGAGTTCAATATGTTCAATAATATACTTGGTGAAACTTTGGAGGCTCAGATGTCTAGATTTGTGAAGCTGATAATAGAAAAGAAGAGTGCAGGAATTATCTTGGGGAATATAGCAGTTAACAAAAAGCTGTTAAATTCTTACCATATAGCTTGAATAACAATTGCACTACTATCAAGAGAACCAAGTATTTTTCACTTTGAAACTTAGTGATCTCATCTCAACCATCAATTCATGGATGATAAGCAAAGGGCCGCAAACTATATCAACACTATGGGAGCTGAAGCATCGGAATTATATGCCAAAATGACTAATAACCCTAATTACTATGTCAGCTACTCTTAAGTGTGTCAACAACAACAATAGCCAACACCTTCTACTATCCTAACCATCAAAGATAAAATCTTTCCCTAATCCTTGCCTCAATACCAAGCTACTCATCAAAACTCCTATGTCCAACCTCAAATACAATCTCGAACTCAAACCTACCCTCAGATTTAAGCTGCTCAACCAACATAACAAGCCTTTGTTATGAAATCTCAACATACCAAGCAAACCATTCAGATAGCTGAAGAGCACCTGGCTCTATTTATCACTTTTATGAATAGTTATAAAATGTTTTATGCAGGAAGGCTCGGTGCACCAAACATCTTGGTTGATGACTTGCTACAAGTTAATCCCAATGATGTTGAAGAGAATGAATAAAGTATCAAATGGCAATGGTGGTGTACAGAGCAATGAATTTTGCTAGAAGAACTGTCAAAAAGGTGTTCGGTTTAAATAAGTCTTGCAAGATCAGGTTTGATAAGTCTAATTTAAGATGTTATAACTGTGACAAGACAGGTCATTTTGCTAGAGAATGCACTGAACCCAGAACAAACCAAATTGATCATAGAAAGAAGATGGTGACAGTGGAGGTAGAAACTGAAAAAAAAAATCAAGCCAGTTCATCCAAGAACAAAGCTTTGTTATCTCAGACAAATGAGGAGTATGATTGGTCAAACCAAATGAAAATCCATGATATCAAGTTGTCCATTGCCTTGTTGGCTGAAATCCAACCAGTTGAAGAGCGTGGTGAAGACAACTTATTTGCTGAGTTTGTGTCTGATGATATGTTGGATGGTGTGTTTGCAAAGGAAGAAAAGTTTGAAGCTGAATTGGTTGAAAAGGTGAATAAAGAAGAGGTGAAAGATGTGAAAATTGAAGCACTGCCAGAAGTGATGAAATAGTTGTTGAGATTACTCTAGCTCAATCTAAAAGCAAGGAGAAAAAGACTGTTGAGTTCACTTTAGTCAACATTGAAGAAGTCAAAGCAAAAGCTGTTGAGTTGACTCCAGCTACAGAAGAGAAGAAAGCCATAGCTATTGAGGAAACTCTAGCATCTGCTCATGCTATTCAAGAAAATGTTGTTGAGATTACTCTGGCAAAAGAAGCAGAAAAGAATGTTGGAAAGTCCTTCATGTTGAATGTAGTCCATGAAGAGACAAAGAAGAAAGCTGAAACTGATGAGGTATATACTAATCTTTGTTCTAGTGATTGCATTTAAAAGATACAAAGATACAGAGTTCACGATGAGCATTTGATCATAGAAGTTGAGAAACTTCAATATCAAGCTCGTAAATATAAAAGTGATGAGAAATTTTTTAAGAAATGATAGATGGATTAAACAAATCAATTTATCAATCAAAATTAGATCTTTATGAAAAAGATTATAACATAAATGATTTCATAACTCGTAATAATGAACTATCTTTGGAAATTAAAAAACCAAACAGTGAACTCTTATTTGCAAAACTCATTGTTGAGAACTTTGAATTATCTTCTAACATGGTTGAAGATATTATCAAATCTCAAATGACATAAAAGATTAATGGTGGTAAAAGTGGAGCTGGTTATTCTAACATTGCTCCACCAATTAATCATGATTATTCTTCTTTGCCTTCATCAGTTCACACTTGTGATGAAGAGACCTATGGTTTAGGTTTTCAACCAAAGTCTAACTTAACACCTTCAGTTAATGTATCACTGACTGTTGACCCTATCATAAAAACTAAAACTAAAATTAATCATGATAATTCTTTTGTAGAATGTGTGAAGATACGGGTTGGTTAAAGAGTGGGAAAGTGATAATCAAATAGATTTTAAGGAAAATAAAACTTGTAATGAAAAATCTACTTGTGATTCATCATCAAAAATCAATGAAAGTTCAGAAGATTCTTATGTTACAAATGATTGTTCAAAAATGTCAAACAAATAAAAGAAACTAAAATAAAAAATTGAGTTTAAGACCAAAGAAAGAAAACAAGTCACAACATCAGTATTTGACTTGAAAACTGATTTCAAGAACACATTTGTTTTAAAAGGAAACATTGATAAAGAAGATTATTTTTAAGGAAACAAGTTTCTTTAAAAATAAATATCCTATTATTGCTAATTTTGTGAAACAAGATGTGTGTATATCAGGTACAAAATAACTGGTCCTACTCCAGTGCCTTCCATTCCCAAGGATAAAGGTAAATTACAAGCCTCGATAGCATTAAAATAGACTCAATCTCTTACGAAAAATTCTAATGAAAAGGAAAAACGAGAGACTGTTAAAAAATCTTTTGGCCAAAGACATATTAAAGCGAGATTCTATGATAACTATGGAAGTTATCATCAATTGTTCAAGAAAACAACTCAAGAGCAAAGCGTGTATCAAAATAAGTATTGTTATG
Organism: Flaveria brownii; assembly: GCA_018326445.1. NCBI lineage: Eukaryota > Viridiplantae > Streptophyta > Magnoliopsida > Asterales > Asteraceae > Flaveria > Flaveria brownii. The sequence goes on from BJCN01343435.1 coordinate 29,741, forward strand.
TTTATGGAAAGTCAAATCACATGGCTAGAAATTGTCATCATAAGCAATTATCAAGTAAACAGAAGTTGCATAATTCTATTACAAATAATAGAAAACAATTCTTTCTTAATGCACAATTTAAAATAAATTTGAATCATTCCAATTTTTTTATATAAAAGAAATGATCAAACAATCACAACTTTGCCAAATGAAAATCCAAACAAGAAACCTTTACTTGTCAATAATGATAATTTATCTTCCACACAAAGTACTTTCAAAAATTTGGTTAACAGTCTGATTAAACCAATTCAGAAATTAAAAGTTTAAGAAAAGGAATCTAAACCTGATATTGTTGAAGATTACATCTTCAATGATAAAAGAGATATGATATTGAAATCTGTATCATATTTATATGAAAATAGTGTACTCAAGTCAACCATGGCTTGGGTTCCTAAAAATGAATAAATGACTCATTTGTGCAGGAACAACCAAGCATCAACATTGTATGGCACGTTGACAGTGGATGTTCAAGGCACATGACTGGTAATATATCTTTGTTAAAGAACATGAAACCTTATAACGGAGGATATGTTATATTTGCTGTAGACAAAGGTGGTAAGTTTACAAAGAAAGGTACAATGTCAAATGGTGTGTTAAGCTTTGAAGATGTCAACTTTGTAGAAGAACTAATACATAACCTGTTAAGTGTCTCTCAAATTTATGACAAATAATCTAAGATATTTTTAACCAAATTTCTGATAAGCTCCTCCTATGAACAACCCTCCCCTGATGTAGCCATTGCCTACTTTGGAGCTGAAGAGCTTCAAAGGCTGAGTGCACCACCTACCTCTGAAGAGGAAGTTGGTCAACCTAAGTTCTCAATTGAACCTGAGATTAACTTTAAAGGGGAAATACAGACTCATGGCCAAGCAACTGACTTAGAATGGACAGGTAGTGTAGCTCTAATTACTTATGAAGCAGAAATCTAAGCTGTGGAAGGAATAATGGAACTATCTTCCTTATCTGATGACCTGTTCATCACAGAGGCCATTCTTGATCTAGCCACTGAGGTAAACATTGAGGAATTCCTTACAACTCCTATCTCTCCTACACTAAAAGTTCAACCTCCACCACCCCAACCTGAATCCTCTAAACCAGAATCTCCAAAGGCTGAATCTTCCTCTGATCCTAAGGGAAAGAAGAAGCTCACTGCTAAGAACTTCTAGAGGAGGGACGGATGGAAAAGCTCAATAAGAAAGGCATACTTGATACATGGAAGCTGTTGGATGTAAGCAGCAAAGCAACAACAACTGCTCAAAAGAGTATCAATAACAAAAAGAGAGTGGAGGTCATAGACAGGCTTATCAGCCTAGGAGTAGACAATGAAGAAATAGTTCTACCCCCACCTGATGAGCTTATGAAGTTGGAGAAGGCAACCTTGCTTCAAAAGCAGAAGGAAGAGGCAACAAGGTTATCTCTGGAGAAGGAGAAGAGGAAAAGAAAGGAGGAGGCTATGGAGAAGGAAAGGATGGAGAGGATAGCCTTTGTCTGTAATAGAGGTTATTCTCAGAAGGAGCTGACACCTCTAATAATGATACGATCTTGTTTCTTTTTTCAAAGAACAATATCAAATCAACAAGGAGAAGAAAAGGACTACCAGGAAAAAACTCAAGGAGAAGAAGAAGGAGGAGGAAGAGCCACAACTTATAGGTGCAAAGAAGGTGGGAGATAAGGAATAGATGAAAACTTATCTCAAAGCCCATGGCTTCACTGGCAGGCAAGTTGGTCCGATGTCTGAGAAGACCCTACAACGACATGTCATCGACATCAAGGCTGACATTTGCTTAGGAAGAAGGCAGGAGGTAACCATAAGGGAAAGTGTTCAGAGGATGGAACCCAAACCAGCTCCCAAGCCCAAAGCAACACCCGAACCAAAACCTACAACACCTATGCCCACACATTTCCTTTCCCCATCAAGACTAAACCAACCACTAAGCCTTACACCCCTGAACCCACACCATCAGCCTTGCCTACACCATCACTCACTACTTCTCAACAACCACCACCGCTACCTATCCTTAAACCCAAAACACAAACCTAAACCCAATCATTTCCCAAACCATCTCTTGTGCCTTCTAACCGCTGACCTTAGAAGAGTTCAAGGGGATCAAGAGGAAGCTCATCAGCTACATAACTTTGAGTGACATCTCTTATGAGGAAGAGTCTATTAAGCTGAAATACATTGATGTCTCTTCCTGTTCCCTCAACCAAGGGAACACTAGGCCAAGCTTTCCAACTTCTTGCAACTAACTCAGACACACTGATAGAAGAAGAGAAGAAGTTAAGAAGGAGATTGGTGACTCTGCTGGACACTAGGAAAGGGGACAAGCTTCTAACTAATTCCCTCAATCCTAGAAAGAAAATTATCAAATGGAGGTTTGATGAACCATCACACAGCTTTGCTATGGAAAGGGAGAATGGTGAAGTAAACAGGGTTGATACTTCATCTCTGCTACACTCCAGCAGATTTGACATTGCCAAGTTAGCAGAGAAACCATTCTCCAATCCCTCAACCTCTTAGATTAATGCTCACATCGAAAATCATTTGAGCAGTCTTCATCTTGCCGATCTTACAAGGAAAGCAAAGACTGAAGAAGAGTTGAAAATCAGAGAACATGAAGAAGAAAAAGGTGCAACCATAAAAATAAGAACATTCTTAAAGATGGTTGAAGACCCAACTTTTGATCCTATAGCTAGATGGGAATATAACTATAATTCCCAGTAACTAACTTTCTTCAGAGGGACACAACAAAGTGTGCATCTCATTCAGAGCAATAGACTTGATCTATTATCCACGAATGATTTGTACAAGCTCCTCACCACCACATCAGGGAAGAACAAAAATATAGAAAAATATTTGCTTTCCCTGTTGTTGAAGACCTGAAGGAGCAGAAGGAAGTGAAGTTTTGGTAGCATCAACCTAGGGGTGTTGGGTTTGTTTGGCCTTTAACAAATTAGTTTAACCATTTAAACTAAAAAAACACAGCGGGTTAAATTGTTTATTTCATGTTTTAAAATCTGAAATATAGAGTTCATTTCATAGCATCAACAAACCCAAGAACATAAGGATCTTTAATATGTGTTTGAACTAGCTATCTATAAGAAATAACAACCTAAAACATAACATACAAACTACCTCTTTGTATGCTGTAAAAAACGTGGCTTAAAACATCATCCAAAGTTGCTGAAAAACGTGGACATAAGTGAAGATGCAGCTGCCATTGAATGACCAAAACATCAAGTATAGATGTCCTCAAGT
>BJCN01343437.1:10011-24432 GCA_018326445.1 Flaveria brownii
ATATATACATATATATATATATACATATATACATATATACATATATATATATACACATATATACATATATATATATACATATATACATATATACATATATATACATATAGATATATATATATATACATATATATATATACATATACATATATATACATATATGTGTATATATATATATATGTATATATATACACAGTGTACATACATGTTTGAAGCAATTTCCACAACACCTCAAACACCTTGTGCATTTTTTTAAACCAAAAGCTCACAACACCTGGCCCCATCAAACGTCCCAACTCCCTCAACCAATCACCATTAACCTTCTTCACATTATTTGTACAATACTTCTATTTCTTTGTCATAGACTTATAACTAAATGACAATTATAAAAGCTCTTCTTAGAATATTTGACTATGTAAATAGTCATTAAAAGTTCTAATCATAAATCATATCATGATCTACAAAATGTTCGTTTTTACCAAATCCATCATGCAAAACATAAGTAGCCTTAACAAATTATTTTAGTAAAATCGTTCATTCTTGAAAAACTTTCCATACCATGAAAACATTTGTGAACAAATATGTTGTTGTAGCATGTCAAATTTCAAAGAGAGAGTCTTCTGTGTAAGCAAATTTCTATAACACTTAAAAAGTTAATTGACGTATATAATAACTTTCTACAAATATTGAAAAAAAAAAATAAGCGGAATCAGTAATATAGGAAGTAAGAAAGAGGGGAGAATGAAAAAAGTGTTGAGGGGAGCTGGAGCAAGGTCAGTGATGGATACCGAACACAGAAATGACTAGAACAGAGTAGAACAATGAAACTTATGAAATTGGAATAAAAATGTAGAAGAGAATACTTGAAATTGATAGAGGAAACTTGGGAAGAAAGGTACAAATGATCCAGGGAATAATCCCTCACTCCCTACCTCACGTAGGAGCCTTACACCAAACTAACACACACATACCTCACACATACATCATGCTCTCCTATTTATTCTCTCTCTCCTCTAACTAACTTCTTAGCCACTTTTGGAATTGTGCCCTTTGCCCCTTCTAGAATAGACTAAGAATGGTTTGGTCCCCATATTCGTATCATTACTTTCCCCTTCCGAAAAAGTCTTAACCTCAAGACTTAGATCAGGAAATTGACCTTGAATCCATAGAGAGTCCTCCCACGTTGCATCATCCCTTGTCTGCCCCTGCCATTGGATCAACCACTGTTCCGAGGACCCGGTAGTATCAGGGACTTGGCGGGTAGCCAAAATGTGAACCGGTTGTAGAGAATTGACATAAGCCGTGTCCAATTCAGGGGGTAAAGTGGTGGAGCTGGGGGTATGAACTGCTTTCTTCAAGAGGGAGACATGAAAGACGGGGTGTATCTTTGAAGTGGACGGAAGTTCTAAACGGTAAGCGACCGGGCCCACCCTTTCCACAATTTGAAAAGGACCAAAGAATTTAGCGGCGAGTTTCTGATGAATACGAGTAGCCACAGAGCTCTGTCGGTATGGTTTAAGCTTGACATAGACCCATTCCCCGACCGAGAAGCTCATATCCCGACGTTTCTTATCAGCTTGAGTTTTCATGGATTCTTGTGCCTGTGAAAGATGAAGTTTGAGTTGCTTTATAGCTTCATCACGATCCGATAATTCCCGTGCCACTGCTTCAACACGAATTTCCCCCGGAACACATTGTAAAACAGAAGGAGGGCGGCGCCCATAAACGGCCTCAAACGGCGTGGTACCGGTGGAGCTATGGAACGTAGAATTATACCAAAATTCGGCCCATGGCAACCAGACTGCCCATGTTTTCGGTTGATCACCCGCAAAACAGCGTAGATAGGTTTCGAGGCAGCAGTTGATCACTTCAGATTGCCCATCCGATTCTGGATGATAAGCGGAGCTCATGTGCAATTTTGTCCCCATAGAACGGAAGATCTCTTGCCAAAATTTGCTAAGAAACAAAGGATCGCGATCACTTACAATGGATTTGGGGATGCCGTGAAGACGGATAACTCCCTGAATGAATGTTTCGGCAACTGTTTTTGCAGTGTAGGGATGTTTAAGGAGTAGAAAATGGGCATACTTCGATAGCCGATCCACCACCACAAGGATGACTGTGAAACCTTTTGAAGGAGGTAACCCCACTATGAAATCCATTGAAAGATCGTCCCATACAACATCCGGAATGGCTAATGGTTGAAGAAGACCACTGGGAGCAGTCGAATTGGCCTTGTATCTTTGACAAACATCGCATTCACGAACTAAACGTTTAATTGTGGTAGTCATACCCGACCAATAAAGATTGGCAGCTAAGCGACGGTGTGTGCGATAAAACCCAGAGTGACCCCCAGTAGCAGCTGTATGGAACTCATGAAATAAGGCCGGAATAAATTTAGAATTACGGGGAATGACCAGCCGATTCTTGCAGTGTAACACTCCCTGTTTGTTGGTGTATCCAGGCATTTTGGAAGGATCGGCTGCGAGTTTATGAAGAAGGTCTTGAATTTCTTTGTCAGCTTTAGCTTCCTCGAGCAGCTGTGCCCCTTGCAGCCATAGAGGACAAGAAAGAATTTGATTGAGAGTGCCCCCATCTGCACGTCTAGATAAGGCATCCGCAGCCCTGTTTTCTCGGCCAGGTTTGTAATGAATGTCAAATGTATAACCCAATAGTTTGGCAACCCAATTCTGTTGAGTTGGTGAAGAGACGCGCTGTTGGAGTAGGAACTTGAGGCTCTTTTGGTCTGTTCGGACAATAAAGCGAGTACCCAACAAATAAGTTCGCCAGTGTTGCACCGCGAGCACTAAAGCCATCATCTCCCTTTCATATGCAGATTTAGCAAGGTTGCGATCACTTAGGGCCTTGCTAAAGTATGCGATGGGTTTGTTGTGCTGCATCAATACAGCCCCAATACCCCTGCCTGAGGCATCACATTCGATCATAAACGGTTGACTAAAATCAGGGAGATTGAGAACCAGGGATGTCACCAGGGCCTGTTTGAGCTGGGTGAAAGCTTCTTGAGCTGCTGAACTCCATAGAAAGGCATCTTTCTTTGTTAAATCCGTGAGGGGTCGGGTAATGCTCCCATAGTGCCGGATAAATTTTCGGTAATACCCAGTAAGGCCCAAGAATCCCCTAAGAGCTTTCAACGACGTGGGAACCGGCCATTCCATGACGGCTGCAATTTTCTTAGGATCCATGGAAACTCCCTTATTGGAAATCACATGCCCCAAGTAATCAATAGACGTTTGAGCAAAAGAACACTTCTGTTGGTTCACACAGAAGTGATGATGTTGCAAAATGGAGAAGACCTCATGCAAATCGAGCAGGTGCTGCTCCCATGTGGGACTGTATACTAGAATGTCATCAAAGAAGATAACTACTTTCTGCCTCAATAGGGGCCGAAAGATATCATTCATAATCGCTTGAAATGTGGATGGGGCATTAGAAAGGCCGAAGGGCATTACCAAATACTCGTAGTGGCCGTCATGGGTGCGAAAAGTGGTCTTCTCAATGCTTTCAGGCCGCATTCGAATCTGATTGTAACCGGATCGTAAGTCCAATTTGGAGAAGTATTGAGCACCAAAGAGTTCATCGAGCAATTCTTCGACCACTGGAATGGGAAATTTATCGGGTATGGTGGCAGCATTTAATGCGCGATAATCCACGCACATACGCCAAGAATTATCCTTCTTGCGTACCAAGATGACCGGGCTTGAATAAGCACTAGTACTCGGTCTAATCATTCCCAAAGCGAGGAGTTCATGCACTTGACGTTCGATTTCTGCTTTTTGAATGTGAGGATACCGATAAGGACGAACGCAAATGGGTTCAGTGGTTTTAAGACGAATACAATGATCATGGGATCTAATTGGGGGGAGACCCGAAGGGTGAAGGAAGATGGAAGCGAATGTCTGAAGTAAGGAGGTTAAAGCCGACTGTTGGGACGGGGTAATAATATGAGGGGTAGTGTGGGAGGTAGCTGGGGTGAAGGTAAAACAAGAGGCTGACTCTGGACTGTCGTCCAAGGCAAGCCACTGTTGCAGGGCTGCCGGAGAAGATTCTCCTACCAATAAGCCTTGGAGACGAACAGTGGTACCCTCATAATGGAATTGCATCCAAGAACGATGCCAATTATGTGTGACTTCGCCCAAGGATTGTAACCAAGCCATACCGAGGATGATGTCCAATGATCCGGTGTCAAATACCAAAGCATTCAGTGTGAATGTACAAGGCCCAATTCGCAGAGAAAGTTGGGTACAACATTCCGTTACCCATACCAAATGACCATCGCCCAGTTTGATTCGAATACCTGAAAAGGAAGTGGAAGAAAGACCCAATGCATCGACCAGTCGACGAGATACAAAATTGTGGGTCGCACCACTATCCACCAACATACTCACCGGAATTCCTTGTATAGCACCCTCCAATCGAAGGGTTTGAGCATTGCCAGTGGAAGGTATTAGACCCACCGACTCCAGCGCATTGCAAGTACCGTTGGGTTGATCATCCCCAATCGAGGGTTCCGAAGGAGAAACAGGATCCAATAAAAAGTGCTCCCCATCAGTGGAATCCGTTTCATCGTCGCCGAGCAGCAATACTCGAAGTTTCCCCTCCGGACACTTGTGAGCTGGGCCATACTGCTGGCCACAACGAAAGCATAAGCCCTTCTTGCGTCGATCTTCCCATTCCGTTCGAGATAGAGATTTGACCCCTCTGTCACGAGGAGAAGGATGCCCCGACTCTGAATTGGGAGAGATCGGTGACCGGGAAAAAGAGGATGACCGATTCCAGTCGGTGCGATTAGAACTGGGCCGGTCCAATTGTTTAAGAGAAAAGGGGGGTTTGGACTCGGGCCGGTCCACCCCAGTAGGCCCATTGGAAGCACCCATAGTTGTCGACCCATAGGAATTCAGATAACGAAAACAAGAAGTAGAGCAATTACCCGTCGGTGGCCGGAGCATGCCATCGACATCCGTGGCTAGATACATCGCATCCAGTCGGGTTAACGGTCGATGAAGCCGGACCCATTTCTTGACATCATCTTTCAGGCCGGCTATGAAGTAGCCCAAAGCCTGGGATTCCGGCAATCGGGGCACCAACGATAATAGGTATTCGAAATCATCGATATAATCGTGAATCGATTCAGCTTGTTTGATGGTAGCCAGTTGCTCATAGGGATTATGAATCTCCAACCCACTAAAACGTTGGAGAAGCTCGGATTGAAACTCCTTCCATGAAATCGAGTCCCGGACTTGGGTGATAATGGTGAACCAATGTTGAGCTACGCCTACCATGCTCAACTGAGCGAGGCGCAGACGGAGGTCGTCCGGAGTTTGATTGATGTCGAAGTAGAGCTGGGCTTTCTGAATCCACCCCTGTGGATCGAAACCATTGAACTCTGGGAGTTTGACCTTCTTCACCGCCCAAGGGAGACCGGAAGAGGACTCGGAGGAGCCGCCTTTAAGAGCGGAACCGGAGACGTGCTCGGAATTGAGTCCCGATCCGGAGGATTCATCGGTCGTCTTCTTCTCTTGCTGTTTCATCCAGGTAATGACTACCTTTCGAAATTCGGCCGCCGCAAGTTTATCCTCCTCTATACCCTGTAAGGAGGCTTTGATCTCAGAAACATCCGATTGGAGTTGTTTGATCTGAAGCTCTTGAGCATCTAATCGAGCAATTGAACGGGTTTCCATGAGAAGAACAATGAAGGAAGAAGGCAGGTCTATGGCAGGTCGGACCAATGATGGATACCGAACACAGAAATGACTAGAACAGAGTAGAACAATGAAACTTATGAAATTGGAATGAAAATGTAGAAGAGAATACTTGAAATTGATAGAGGAAACTTGGGAAGAAAGGTACAAATGATCCAGGGAATAATCCCTCACTCACTACCTCACGTAGGAGCCTTACGCCAAACTAACACACACATACCTCACACATACATCATGCTCTCCTATTTATTCTCTCTCTCCTCTAACTAACTTCTTAGCCACTTTTGTGCCCTTTGCCCCTTCTAGAATAGACTAAGAATGGTTTGGTCCCCATATTCGTATCAAATTCCTATAAGTTTTCACTCTCATTCACTCACAACCATTTACAACCATCACTCATAATATATAACACACACTCACATTAAAATGATACACCTACGCTCTAAGTAAATACTTTTATCTTCTCCCTGATGATAATAATAAACATTATCATCCAAATATATAATGTTTTTATAAAATGTTTGCCTATTTGTCAGAAAAAAAAAAGAAGCATAATGGAACTGGAAAAGTAACCATAATAGGAAATTATGAAGGTTATATTTCAAAACTACAAATTAGCCAAATCAAGAAAAAGATTACTTGCCTATTAATAAACAGATTATTAAACATCTGAACACCATGAATAATGTGTTTATTAGTAAACGTATTAGTAAACAAATTAATACACCAAATTTAGTAAACCCGACTGAAATAATACCTATTTTACAGTAGCCTAAGACCAAACTCACGCGATCAACTATGGATAACAGGCTGAACAGATGACATGCTTCTGCAGCTTTAAACTCACTAGATTGCAGACGAAAAACGCGCTAATTAGTCATAAAAGAGAGCTTAAAGATGATCAGGGTGCACCTGTTACTCCCGGAAATAGTTCTGATATCTTGTTGAACACATCCATAACCTGAAACATTAAGACAAAGTTACCATTTTGCTCTTCATTTAAAGTTTAAACAGGTGACTTCTACTCTTATTTGATTAACTTCTATCAATTTGTTTTAACACTTAGACGTCCGATTATCTTATTATATAAAAGCATAAACTGAAGGGAAATACAGTATTTTTAAGCTGTTACCTCCTTATCATTTTGGTACTTGATGATGCTCATAGGGTTCTGAGAACACTGCAAACATAACATCAATGTTAGTCCTCAATAGAAATTAATAAACAGCCATAAGACTGAATACGCGAGTGTATGTGCATGTGCATAAGAACATACATCCATAATGGCTGCTTGAACTCTAGGGTTTTGAAATGCCATAGCAACATCAGGATTCGCCATGATTTTAGATATAACTTGTTCTGGAGTAAGCCCGATTTGATCTTCAACAGAAAACACATAAAAGGTAATTACATCTTACAATAATATCCATATATATGTAGAAAGTACAAAAATTATAACACCATAGTTAGCCTTCAACGATCCGGGTCAATTTAGTTTGATTTCATTCTTGATGGTTAAGTAAGGTAGGTGAAAAGTGAAAACCCGTAATGAAATTAATGTGAAAACTTACCAAATTGCTCCTTGACCTCTGGACTGTTGAGATCAAAATTTTTCAACGAGTCCATCATACGGTTATCCCATTCAGGGCTTCCCCCCATGTTATTCCTGAATAATTTATATTAAAAAGCAAAAACTAATGTTAAAATAGAAAATGTTAAAGTAGAATGAAAAAGAAAAACATACAGCATATCCTGCAGTTGTTGACGGTATTGTGGGTTTTGAAGCATCCCTGTTTTAAAAGTGCATTATGTTTATCAAGATGAAGTTTTTCAAGTCTTAATATTTATAACAATTATAAGGGTAAAAATATTTGTATGAAATCATAGTATTAATAGTGTGGGATACTGACATTTGAAAGAAGTAGGGTTCCTCATCTCTTCTGGAAGATAGCTGGATAAACAAAATTACAACTTAGAAGAACTTAGTTTCCAATAATCATGTTTTATTGTTTAATTAACTTATTTCAGCTATAATTATCTGATTATTAAAACCCAAGAGGTGAAATATATGGTTAAAACGAAAGGTAAATAAGACAATGATTTGTTAAGGTGTTTGGCCTTTTCTTATTATTTATTTATTTTATTTTTTGAATGGCGTTTGGAACTTCCTGAGACAGGATATCAACCGTCCATACTGGATTCAACGCTCTAAGACTGAACTACCCAGGAACGCCATCAAGGAGGAAACCTAGCATTATAGGAAAACCCCCTTGAGTCAAATTTGAACCTGAGACCTTAAAGATCCCAAGCCCAAACCATCACCCCTATACAATTGAACCAAAAAGCTGACTGCTTTTCTTAATATATGGGCAACTAACATAAAGAATGACCAAGACGAACATTCTTTGATGCATAAATTTAATATAGACAACTTATTTTCTATCAACCGTAATAATATTCGTTAGAAATTATTTGTTAATAAACTTTCTAAAAATTAGCATGCAAGTATTTTAACAAATATAATTTTCATTGATATTATCAACAAAAAATGTAGACAAAAGTATTAAGATGATTAGAAAAGAGGTGTGAATTATACTTTAGTTTCCCCTTAAAATATAAGGAGGTATTTAGGATTGCTTTTATTAAAGCAGTTAAGAATAAGCAGCTTCATGTCGCTTACTTAAGATTCACATACACGTATACAGATGATCAGTTTAGATAAGTAATCCAAAGACCCTCCAAACAGTTTATTGTTGTGTTAAAACTCAACAAACAGATTATCAATTTTAAAGAGCAAGCCCAAACACACCTTAAGTTTTGTTGAACTGATAGGAAACCAATCATTAAAACTTTTGACCAAGTAATTAAAATAACCATGGTCAAAATTCAAACAACAAAATTTTAATAGACTTTTTATCCATACATCCCCTGTGCTGACAGTTCATTTAAATTTTAACTTACGGATAGACCATCTTTTGTATAGCTGGATCATCCATCATCTTCTCCAAAGCTTCAACAGACATAACATTATTTTTTGTACCTGTACGAACATTAAATAGAATAAAACTACCTTCTTGCTTGAAATCTCACAAAAATAATACAGTTATGTAAAGAAAGTTAAAAAAAAAAAAAGAACTGCATTATCTGCTTCAGTAATTAAATAAAAGAATATCAAAGTTTAAAGCAACCTGCAGATGAAGCCCCCTCAAATGAACTATCCATCGGCTTAGATGCAGATCCATTTTGGGAAGCCTTCAGTTCATATAAAGAAAGATCAATATTTACATAGAATCTGATATAAACTTGAAACAATTTTATCATCAAACTCTTACTTCATTGGCAAATTGCGAATCCTTTGGGGATTCGGTCTCAGTAGATTCTTCAAGCTTTTCAAAACTCGTTTTCAATGTTTCCTCAGGAGACACATCAACGAATGCTGAAATAAATTGGTTTTAAATTCTGGTAGAGCGTATAAAACTTGGACTACTATAACCCGTGGTCACAATTATCCTAGTATTTGGTAAAAAGTGAATCTGCTTCTACTTTTATAGGGTCAAAATATTCAGATTTGAGGAAGCAAATACTCAAATAAGCAGTTGTAAGAAAAATGACTATTGATATAGATGTAACATTACTTACCTAGCATTCAGTTTAATTAACTAGTTATATCACCCAAATTGTATGTTGGAAGCATACAACCTCCTAAAGTCCTAAATCGTTCTATACACATATTTATATCACTATTGGAAGGATACTGTTGTTGCCATCATAAAAAGATAATACAAGAAAACAAGAGAAAACCAAGTATTAGTGATAGCCACGTCAACCAGAGCCTGTTCATATCAACCCGTAAAAAATGACTCATTGCAACCCAACCCGTTTTCCAACACCACCGCCTTCCTTGGCATGTGAGATGTCTACTAATTTCAACCACTAGACAACAAACACTAGAAATCATGTAAACGCTACAGATATTGCAATGATTATCACAATTTAAATACCAGATTTCTTTGGCTCTTTGGGTGATTCAAAATCATCTTTAGACTCTGAGGGTGCAGGTGTTTCCTCTGTTTTAGTAGGAGGTACTTCTACAGTCACTGTACGTTGGGAAGCAGGTGCTGATGTGGCAGCTGATCGTGGTGCTGATGTGGCAGCTGACCCTTGTGATGTGGGCATCGGGAAAGGAAAAGGGGATCCAGGGGGCGAGCCTGGTGCTGCAGTTGGTGGAAATGGAAAAGGGGATCCAGGTGAAAAACCACCATTAGTAAATTGGTTATTTTGCATGTCCATTTGCCCCATCATGGTCTTAAATGCTTGTTGCATTGCATATTTCTGAAATTTCAAATACATAACAAAAACCTAAATTTACTATGTGAAAGAAAAATTAAACTGCTGCATTGAGCATAAAATTGATATACTATTTCAGTGAAATCTTTTAATTCATGAGTGGTATGACGATTTAAAAAGATGATAGACCACCAAATGAAGCTTAAGGTCATTTAGCGGGTGTTTGGATTCTTTTAAAACCGACCATCTAATTATTGCAACTTCGACTTGCAGTTCAGTATTTAGAATCTGGATAAACAGATTCTCGCTTGATTATTTAATGTTTTAAAGGGTCAGATAACCAAATATTGGATAATCATTTTGGTACCCAAAAGGTAAAATGAAATAACTTAATTACTCCTTTCAACCAAATTGGAGGGACTTTTATTGTCATTTCACTAACAGTCTAAAGTTTCATAAAAATGTCATTCTCACTATACATATTAGATTATTAAATAATTAAAACAAAATCAGTCAAATATTTTCCAATTATTACAATTTCAAACACCATAATCGCATTGTTACACAATATTCAACTGTACATTATATTACGACTACTTGTCTTTGTTTAAATATTTAGTATTCGATAATCACTATCAAAAACCGACCCCCCCCCGGCCCACCAAACACACACACACAACAACTAAAAAAAGTCACTCCCATGTAGAACCTGTCACTCTTTGCGACCTCAATAAGTCATCATGCAACACTTGAAAATAGAAGATAATAGCTTCCACTAAGGTAGTAGTAGTTTTCTCTGTAAGAAGATCTTTACCTTTAAGTATGAAGCCGTCTGCCATTAAAGACACAACATTAGTAACACATAAACGTAAGCGCATCACATGTTGCAACATAAAAAGTACATTTAAAGGAAAGTGCAAGCAATGTGACATCAAACTCACCCATGAAAAAACCGCAGATAATGCAACACCAACTCCCACCCAAAATAGAGGAGAACCTCTACAAACAAAAATTCAACAGGTCAAAACTAAGTTTCATAAAGGACACAAGAATAACATAAAACAAGAAGTTGAAGGACACATAATTACACTTGTGAAGATGGTGGTGGCACTGCTATTTGTGGGGTTGCCCCAACCGACGATGTATGTTGATCGCTAGAAGATGAAATTCTAGCAAAACAATCTTTCCCCAAACTCTCAGCTTCTAGATACATGTGCAAGGTAGACATTTTAATAAAAATCTTGATTCAAATTTCAAAGAAAGTAAATAATACTTAATATGTATACACAAAATAGCAGAAGCAGGTTCATGGGTCAATCATAATCTTTCCAAAGACCTCAATTTGCATCAAATGCACTGAAAATACATATACCTTCATTCACATACAGTTCCACACATTGACTTAATTGGTGAAACCTGGTCATAAACTTCAGTCCAATTGTAATGCTTGATAAACATTCTAATATAGTTAGCAACTTTACTTGAAATATGAAAATTTTGAGAAAAGTAACGATTTTTAAAGTAAAAAATAGTATAATTCTTGACATCCCAAAGAGGGTAATTAAATATTTTTCAAGTTCATACACAAATACACTTAACAAACACCAATTCATACATAAAATCAGATAAAGCAGTAGTCTTTTGCCCCAATACTTGCACATAAAACTATGAACATACCATTTAATTTGCTAATTGCTCGTGGGTTTGAGCTCTGAGATTGAGAGACAGCCGATATTGAAGTGGATTTGGTAATTCGAATGCTTCTTTTTGGGAATTTGAACGAGCAAAACAAGGGTTTGTTGGAGATTATAGCATCGGTTCGAGGGTTTGCAGTAAAACCCAAAAGTAGCTTTGGAGAAGAAGAAGCATGAATGGCTTGATTATCCATCGATTGCAGGTTATTTAAGGTTATACAAAAGAAAATTCTGTACAAAATTGAGGGTGAATTATGGTATTTGTAGTGGTCTTGTTGGTAATGGGTATTTCTATTGGCAACAGCCACAACATAAAGAGTCTCATCGTCATCGTCATGACGGAAGGGTTTTTATTCTATTTTCTAAAAAAAAGTTTACAAAGTGTTTGATATTACTTAACTTTAATTTGATACATGGTCCGGCAAAAAACCAAATCGTTTACGTTATGTTCACGAGTTCATTTAAAAAAAAATAGAATGAAAGAAAAAATAGTTGTGTTCTCGAGTTCTTTTAATGAAAAGAAATGAAAGCAAAATAAAAATAGTGTTTTTTAATTCCTTTAAGGAGTGGAAAAAAAGAAAATGAATAAAAAACACATATATAATCCCGAGTTTTTTTTAATGGAAGAAAATATAATAAAAGTAAAAAAGTTGTGTTTCTGAATTAATTTAAGGAGGGAAAAGAAAGTAAGTGAAAGAAAAATAAAGCCTAAAATCAATACTTCTAAATTAAAAGAAAATACAGAAAAAAGAAAAGAAAGAAAAACAAAGAAAAGGAAAAGAAAAGAAAAAAAGAAAGTTCTTATAGTGGAAGGAAATGATGTTTTTTAGTTAAACTAGGTGGGAACCAGTACGCGCGTTGCGCGATATTATATTACATTTAACGGTTTGTTTACATCGGTAAGTATCGGTTACAACCAAAAGTGTTTTTGTTGTTGTTGATTTACAAAGACCCTGTACTTGTCTTAACTTCTTGCACCGTATGTTCAGGCAGGTTACCAGTTATAACAAAAGTTTTGGTCTTTATCGGATTTCAAGTCGCCAATGGTCAGTTTGGATGTTGCTCAAAAGGCAGACTGCTTTATATTTCGGTATGTAAAAGCGGCTTCAAAAGAGTCTTGCTATAAGTTGCAAGTCGCCAACGGTCAGTCCGCATGTTGCTCAAAAGGCGGACCGCTATATATTCCGGTATGTAATGGCGGCTTCAAAAGAGTCTTGCTATAGGCTGCTAGTCATCTTTTGTCTTTTTTGGATTTGGCGGACCTGCTATGTTGGACTTATGTTATTAATATGAGGCAATACTATGTATGATTTCATAATAATTTTGATATTGTTTCTTACATTGTTCGTGGAACAGTGTTCGTTTTGCTGATGAGCTTGCCTCAGATCTGTGTAGTGAGTAATGTGTTGATGGTGCAGGTGTGGCGGTGACTGCTGTGTTTTCTGTCAATATCTCCACTTTGATCACTCTGCAACGTGCAGTTGATGTTCTGTTGTTTTTGTGTGCCTGAGTATGGAATAGAGCCTCTTTGTTTATGATCTTATGCAAGTTGATGTCAGGGTTGTCTATGGCCAATATGTCTTTGCACGTCATTCCAGTAAGTTAGGCAGATGGTTCGTTGAAGATTAGGGCAACAATGGCTCCTGTATCATCGGAGATTGTAGCGGTTATTCGGTATCTGCAAGGGATTTCTCTGTTAATAATGTATTGTATAACCATGTTGAAATAAGTGTAAAATACATACATCTCCATTGGTGAGCTGAGATTCCCATACATTGAACAGAACCACGTATTTTCAGCATTTATAAGGGACTGATCACAGTTGGGGCAACCCACACAATGCCACTGATAGATTCTACAAAATTAAGCCGGCTAAAGATTACTTGAATTGCTAAGCCCAATTCGAGAAGGGCAAGATCTCCCAAGTTACAAACAACGATAAACAATTTTCTGGATAAAAAAGAAATTAAAACAAAGCCTGCTAATAATATTGATAAATTAATAACCGTTCCTAGAATGCTGGTATTGAACTGCTCCCCACGTGCCCACTCCTTCGCTGCTCAGTTGACCCAATGGGTCAACCCAATTACCGAAAATCGTCGCGAATTGCTCCAATTCAGCTTCACTTGGATCTTTCACTAGACGACGTTTCCGATTACGTGTATAGACTTTCAGTGGAGTTGTATCATTGCATCCCGCCCCATAAGAAGCCTTGTCCTCAAGGCGAAACGAAGGAAATTGTTCGGCGAACAAGTCATACGATTCCCAAGTAGCTTCTTCGGCTGGTCGATTGCACCAAGAGATGAGTAATTCCAACACCGGTTTACCTGCCTCGGACACCCAGCGGTGAGAAAGTACAGAGTGAGGTTGTAACTCCAATTCCCAATCTTTGTTGATAGGCAAGGGGGTAGGTGTAACAGTGGAAGGGGTACCGTGAGCAGGCTTGAGCACTGATACATGGAAAACCGGGTGAACTTTGGTCCCTGTCGGGAGGTCGAGCTCATACGCAACCGGACCGACCACTCGTTTGATCCGATAAGGACCAAAGAATCGAGGGGATAGTTTTTCAAATCGACGTTTAGCTAAGCTCTGTTGGTGGTATGGCTGAATCTTCAAATAAACATAGTCATCGACTTTAAACGAAAGTTCCCGTCTTTTGCTGTTGTCCTGGGCACGCATACGATCTTGGGCCTTGCTGAGATTAGCGCGCAACAGTTTGA
>BJCN01343440.1:0-17881 GCA_018326445.1 Flaveria brownii
CAATTGTAATCAACTCAAGCAAGATCAACAAAATTCAGATTTCATTGATAGCAAAAGACGATTACAAGTGATAGAAAGCAGTTCTCATAAAAACATACAAAAACTCTACAATCTATACTACGTCTATGCTATTTATACTAGAACTAAGGACCTAAAATTACACAACTAGTCCCTATACTAGCATAAACTACAAAACTAAACAATAAAGACTAAATGTTAATCTTTTAGAGGACCTAACATACTTGTAGGACCAAAGTGATCCATGTGTAACTTGTATAATGGAGTGGTGATAGAATTCATTTCTTTAGATTTATAAGGTACTTTGTGTTGCTTTCCTTTCAGGCAAGCAACATCATTATCCCTACAAATAAATTTCTTCTTTGGCACACCATGTACCAACTCGTTCTTGACCAACTTGTTCATGGTCTTGAAGTTGACATGGCACATTCTCTTATGCCATAGAGTGGACTCATCACCATTTGCTTTGGAAAGAAAGCATGATACTTCACCTAAAGGAGAAGCCTTGTTCATGTCTAGCTTATACATATTCCCTCTCCTGGGAGATCTAAGAAGCACCAATTCCTAAGGAATTGTCATCCCATGTTTGAGAATGATGCACTCATGTTTTGTGAAAATCATCTGGTGGTTTTGATCACAGAATTGAGAAACACCAAGTAATTTGTGTTCAAGCTGTTTGACAAAGTTAACTTTGTCAAATTTTAGCTTACCATTGGCACAACCTCTACCTGATATGTATCCTCCGGCTTCACCTCTAAACTACACAGGCCCTCCATCAAAATGCTCAAATTGTTGTAGGAGAGCCTTGTTTCCAGTCATATGCCTTGAGCATCCATTATCCACAATCCTTAGATTGCTATTTTTGTCATGTGGATGTCCCTGCACATAAGATGAAAGAGTTAGTATTTGTTGCAAACCCAAGCTTCATTGGTCTTGGGCTATTCCATTTCAGAAGTAATTGAACCAAAATGAATGCATGATGGTTCAGCTTCACTGTTTAAAGAAGTGGATTGGGCTGCAGCATCATGTTTGATCTTCCACTCCATCCAGTGGTTCACCAATTTTGATGACCTAGAGTAGACTTAAGCAGCCAGATTTGCTTTCGAGGCTTCTTTGTACTTGGAAGAAGTCATAACCACCTTATCTTCCGAAGGAGTTTTCTTCTCGGAAGATTTTAGGGAAAGGTTTTTGTTTCTTTGTTTTGCTTTCGAAGCTCCTTTGCCTTCGGAAGAACTTGCTTCCGATGACATTTTTGCTACAGAAGAAGACTTAGAAATTTTCAATTTGTCTTCTAAAGCTATTTTCCCTTCGGAAGAGTTATCTTCCTAGAGTAGCTTGGCTTCAGAGACAAATTTTCCTTTCCTTTTCACTTAGGTCACTTGAAATGGTCCAAATGAGAAGTCCTCCTTGGCTTCTTCCTTTTTGGTATGACATGCACAGTGAGTGCTTACAGGATTGTAGTAATAATCTTTGGCCATATGATTTTGCAACCCACAAAATATGCATTCAACCTTCTTTTTGTTAGGAATAGATGGTTGTTGTTTCTTGCATTTCACAGTCTCACCATCGTTTTCCTTTAGCTTTTGATCTCTTTTATGAGGAAGTGAGTTGGTACTACTCAACTCCTTAGAGTTAGGATTTCCCACTACCTAGAATCTTGCTGAGATGAAAACACCCTTTTGCTTGGGGTCTATCTTCAACTTTGACTCTCCTACCTTCTTAGCAGTTCTCCTTGCTACCTTTGCTCTTCTTTTTCTTTCTTTGGTAGGCAGGGGTTGAGTTTCAGCAGTGTGGGTTAGATCCTCTATCTTACCCTTCTCAGTAGTGGTTGAATCATCCTTCCACTCAAAGGGCTGAGGGTCAACAGATGGAACGTCTTGCTCTTCAATACCACACCTTGGTTTTCGTATAGACACAAATGAGTGTGGTGGAGTAATTTCATTGGTTCCCAACCCTTACTTGTTTTAGTAATAATCCTTAGAGTGGGATGATGATGCAAGAATGGTCTTGAAGTTATGTTCCTCAATGACATACTTCTTTGCTTGAGCCTCAGCTATTGCTAGCTTTTCTTGAACTTCAGTGAGTTTGGAAATTAAATCTTTGATCAGAGTCCTGTAGTTAGTGTGTTCATGTTTCAAAATAGAGATTATTTCCTCTAACTCATCAATTTTCATTTTATAGTCAGATTCAGCCTTTTTCAAATCAGATTTTAGGATATTTAAGGACTCAATATCATATCTAACTTCCTTGTTATAGCCTTGATAAATCTTAACCTTTTCAACACAGGCTGGAGTGCAAAGAACCTCATATACCTTTGCATCGTCAGTTCCAGCCGTGAGTGCCTGAGCTGGAGTCATATCCTGCACCATGAAGCTCTAATATACTTCTTGAGAAACTACTGCAGATTGCTGCTCAGTAGGCTTTGTTGTAGCTTTGGTAGAATCAGGATGTTGAGTGGCCTGTGGGACTCCAGGGTTGAATCTTGGAGCCTTGCATTCCCTATCAAAGTGTTCGAGTTGGCTACAATTGTAGCATTTTGCCTTGGTCCTGTCGAATCCAAACTTGCTGTTAGTTGGGTTCTGAGGGAACCGCCTTACTGTTCTTTTGAAGAACTTCTTGGCTTTGTAGGTTAAGAGGACCATCTGCTGGACAATGTCCATGTACTCCACATCATCCGGGCTAAAACACTCTAGATCATCAAAGCAGAATCAAAAGTCACTAGAGTGATCACTTCCTGAAACAAAGGCACACCTATCCTGGAAGGAATTTTGTTGAGTCTGCTGACAATCAAAAGTCACTAGAGTGATCACTTCCTGAAACAAAGGCACAACTGTCCTGGAAGGAATTTTGCTGAGCCTGCTGACACTTGGGTGTTTCAGGAAAAGTGATGTATGGCCAGTGGAAGGAGTAGGCTGTTGATGGTAGTTCAAGTATAACTATGACTGACTGGATCTTGATCCTTCAGCAACATGAAGAGCATTGCTAGTGGAAGGACAAGATATTCTTTTCATCTGATGACCTTTCTGAGTTTCCATCTCTACATGGTATCCATCAAGAATACCAAATAGTTCAGTCATTATGAGACTATTTAAGTTCTCTGATCTCTTGATAGAGACACAGTAGAAAGTCCACTCTTGAGGAAGTGCACTCATGAACTTCCTTGTTAGGTCTCTTTTCTCAAGAGAAACTCCAACTGACTGAAGTGAAGATATAAGATCCATGTACCTGAAATATTGCTGGCTAAGAGTTTCACCAGTAATACAGGAAAAGTTCTCAAATTGCTGCTTCATGGAATCTTTCTTATAGTCATTAGAACCAGAGTACATCTGAGTCAAAGCATCAAAGAGTTCTTTGGCTGTCTTGTAGTGCTCAAAGCCTACCATAATAGAGTTTGGTATGGTTGTAAGCAATACAGTCATGGATTTGCTATCGATGTCTAGCCTCTTGTAGTCTTCATCAGAATAATCTTCGACATCCTTTTCTATCATGTCACCTTTCCCATAGGGTGATGCCACCTTTGGTTTGTAAGGACCATAAATGATAGATCTCCATATTTGGTTGTCTTGATACTTGATGAAGCCTTCAATCCGCATCCTCCAGAATCTGAAAGTTTTAGGAGTGATGATAGGAGCTTTAGTCATCATTCCCATTTCAAATTCTGGATATTTCTGGTTTGTGGCCATTTTGAGTGAGATGAGTGTATGAGTGAAGAGTCAAGATGATTTGGGATGGTAAGATCTCACAATCAAGAGCTTGGAAGCTCTGATACCAATTGTAGGATCGTTACAAATCACCCAACATAATGATTCTCTCTTAAACTCACTTGATATCACTAAGATGATGATAACAGAATGCTCTAAGAGTTAATAGTAATATATTAAGTAAGCAAGACATAAAGATAAGTTTTTTCAAGATACTTGTATATATTAATTCTCAACTCAAAGATTACAAGATTCTTTCTTAGCACTTGTGCTAATGAGCTTACAAGTAGAACTATATATACTACTATCTACAGTTATACTTTGAAAACCAGCTGGGAAATACAACTAGACAAAATACTACAGTTGCTAGAAGTATGTTAACTAAGATAAAGTATTATCCTAGAATTAGGTAGTCATGACAAGTCCATGACTTACCTTTTGTCACCAACTAAGTATGGTGACTGTACTAATCTAAGATACATGAACAGTGGATAAAGTAAGGTCAAACATACCTGCATGGAAAAGCTCCATGTAGTCTGTCAGTAAAGTAGTTGACTATACTGAGGGATACCTTACTTTTGTCCACTAGTCACAGTTGGTTCTTCTGAAGGTAAGTGTACTTCAGAAGACATGAAGTCTTCCAAAGTCACTTTGGCTTCGGAAGAAATAACTTCTTCGGAATCAGCTGCTTCCTATCTTTGTCTTCATGGTACTTCCGAAGAGTAACTCTCTTCGGAAGTTCTTCTTGCTTGGCTTCGAAAGACTTTTGACTTGGCTTTGAAGTGCAGCATTGTCTTTAGAAGTCCATTGTAGATGTACCAAAATAAAGCGAAGTATTGAGTTTTGATTGCACCAGCCTCATCAGACCCAACAAGTGTAGTGACACTTTTGCCAAAACCACTCATTGACTGTCGTTAGATCTAGTGTCTCCTTTGTTGCACGAACGCTGACCTGGAACATACCTAATCAGTATTTAATCACTATCTATGACTATCCACAATTTTATATTTTAATGTGTTGATCTTAAATGATATGATCTCCCTACATACATGTGATTTAATAAGTATATAGTAGATTTTGTATTCTGCTTTAGTTTTATTTTTGCATGATTTTCTATGTGCGGGCATGTTGATAATGATTGGTTTACTCTATTTTCAACATAAAATAAACTTCTAAGTTTGTGAACTTAAAAGTTTAGGGGGAGTAAAGATTGAAAAAGAAATAATCAAAATGAAATGTTTGGATGAAAAAAGATGAAGCTAAAATTTTACAAGCATGTGTGTGTTTGATATGATGAAAAAATGAGCCAGAAAATATTTCAGAACAAATAGAAAAGCTTCTTGTTTTCAAAAATCAAAAATGAAATCATTTGTGTTTTTGAAAATTTTCAAAATAGAGACTAAAATGACGGGAAATTGTTTGAAAAACAAAAATTCAAAATTATGCTTGATTGGTGATTAAAAGTGAACATTTGATTTTTAAATGATTTGTGATGGGTGATAGTCAAAAGTTGACTAAGTGTGAGATTTTATGATGAACGGTGCTAATTTGTACATATAGTGTTTGGATGAAATGTGTGAAAATTTTCCAAGTGTTAGACGTATAGAAACTTTCTCATACGCCTAAACAGTGTTCAAAAGTCCATTTCAGGAGTATGATGAAATTTTAGAAATTTGTACAAGTGTTGGGCATTTGGTTCAACCACATGCGCCTGAGCAGTTGTCATGTTGCTGAAAAAGGTAAGTGTTGGGCGTTTTAAGTTAACCTTATACGCCTAAATAGTAGCAGACTTTCCAATGTTGAAAATATTTCAATTGTGGATGCTTTGAATGGATCATGGGCCTAAACAGTTCTCATGTGCACTGAGGGTTCATGAAACTGACCAAGTGTTAGGCGTTTCTATCTAATTCATGCACCTGAATAGTGCCCATGCGCCTGAACAGTGCCCACGTGCCTGAACAATGCCTATGTGCCTGAACAGTGCTCATGCGCCTAAGGTTTTTCTATGAAAATGTGACTAAGTATGCTCATGCGTCTAAGTCTTATATGTCTCAAAATGCCCATACGTATTCACAGTGGTCATGCGCCTAAGAGTTTTTTCACATATATATTCAACACTTGGTAGAATTCTTCATTTTCACATATACACTCAAACTCTCTGTTGCTCTTATTCATATCCGATACATTCATTTACTAGTATTGATTGATTTTATGTTAATCATTATGATAATCAGGTAAAATCATCGATTCTAAACATCATGTTGATCTTATAACATCAAATTTCAGAATATGATTAGAACATTTGATTAGGCGTTCGATAGCTATTTGGGCTTTCGAGCCCTAAAGGTTGATGAAAATCAAAATTTGTGACTTAAATGTTTAACAATCACTAAAATTGAATATTAATGTGTTGTTAATACATGATTTCGATCAGATTAGGATAATCTAAACAAGATTTCATCACATCTTGTTCTTGATGATTTAGTGTTCATCAGTCGACTCACTCGAACACGAACTAAAAAGTCACTTTGAATTTTTAATCAAAATGAAATTGTAAATCATCATAATTCGCATAATAAACTGATTTTGAAAGATTGTAAATGTTTAGTATCCTTTAAATCTTTTAAATTTGACTTTGAATGTATTCTGCTCATAGCAATGTGTGTTCAACACTTAGAAATTTTAAGTGAAATTGGTAAAGTTTTTTAAATTTAAAATGTACTAAGTAAATTGAAAATTAACAAATGTGCATATTACATTATGATATACTTGGTTTTAATCTCACGAAGGTTAATTGAATTTGTAACTAGTGCATTATAGGTTCTTAGTGTACAAAACACCTAGATATTTTTCTGAGTATTATTGGTTCAAAATTGTTTATACATGATGGGATTTAAATCATTGTAATTCATGAATACTTATTCTTTGTCTTGTGTCAACAAAGGGATGATTTAAAGTTTGAGCCAAAGCATAATGTAGCAGCTTTTCTAAGTGAAGATGCTCGTGATGCTGTTGGATATGAAGAAATGATCAGATTCCTGTTAAGGACAAGATATGTATATGCCATATGTGCTAAACCAGTCATCTATGCACGATTGATAAACAAATTCTAGAGAACTACTGAGATTGATAGGGATGAAGAAGGAAGAAAGTTGGTCAGAGGATTTATTACTGATCAGAGGATGATTGAAGTTTCTAAAAAATCAATCAGAGATGCTCTAAGATTGGGAGACGATTATCCATAAGATTTAGCTGAGCTTTCTTTCAGTGAATGTAGAGAGACATTCATAGTTATGGGTCATCCTGATCATTTCCCAAAGAAGCATTTCTTTAGAGCTAGAGTGTACAATCACTGGAAATTGTTATGTTATATCTTCCAACACTGCATGTCAAAAAGAAGTGCTAGATGGAATTCATTTCTAGTTGATATTGCATCTCCTATTGTAGCAGTTGCCATAAACTGGAGATTCAACATGGCAAAATAGATCTTAAATGGATTCGTGTTTAATCTGGAGAAACGGAAAAGGAATAAGTATTTTATGTATCCAAGGTTTCTTCAGATGATCATCAATGAAGAAAACCCTAATTTTCATGTTTATGGAGTTAGTGGTGAAAGATTTGAGCTAGAACACATGTATGAAATTGTGTATAAGAGACTTGTTGTTACTAGAGCTCAAAATGACCTGTGTTTGATTACATAAGGGATGTAGCAAGAGATGAAGTAAACATTAACGAAGATCATTTACACCTAACTGAGGATGAACCTATTGATACTAATGATCTGATAGAAGATGTTCATCATGATTTGTTGGAGTCTGAAGAAGAAGAAAATGATGATGATAAGGTAGATGAACCTAATGATGAAGAAAGTTCATCTAGTAGTGATAATGATGATGACAATGATGCTGGTGAGAATGTGATTGAAGCAAAACAAGAGGTAGATAGCATAGAAACTCTATCAGATAATATGAATGAAAATGTTGATGAATATGAAGTTAATGATGATCTCAATGATGTGAATAAAGATGTGAATGTTATTGATGATATAGATGAGAATGTAGATGAAGGATTTGAACAACAACAGAACTTTGAATTTGATTACTCTAGTGTAATTATGTCTGAGCCTATCATTCAAAGTGCTTCACCTGTTGTTGAATCACCAATTCATATTAATCAAGAAATAGTTATTGCTGAGGAATCTTACCTTAAGACAACACAAAACGTGTCTGTCCAAACTGAAGAGTTGAATGCTGATGAGATTATTGATTATTTGAAAGAAAAGAATAATGAACAGGCTGAGATGATTAAGAAGATAATAGAAGAAAATGAAGTGTTAAAAGCGGAAACTTCAAAGAAGGACATGATGATGACAGAACTTGAAGAGAAATTCAAATTGTTGAATGATGAATATGAGAAGCCAAAAGAAAGCTTAAAGGATCAATCTAAAGAACTTGATGTTGTACCAACAGAGAGAGAGACTAAACCAGAAGTTCAAGAAACTATGATTGAAAGGATATCAGAAGTGGATAAGGGAAAAAGAAAAGTAGATGAAAATGCGATTGAATCATCTTCTGAACCATCATCAAAGCTACAAAAAACTATGGATGAATCATTGAATGTTGATGAAAGTGATATCCAAAAGCAAATAGAAGCTCTAGATGATTTAGACTCTGACTTTCTAGATCACTGGTATGATGAAGTTTTAGAAGAAGAAGAAGATGTGTATGAAGTAACTGATTCTCCAATTAGAAATGTACAGGAAGACATCCCAATAGAATTTGATGATAGATACAATTACGTGGTGAAAAAGAAGTACAACCGTGTCATCTTAGATGGTCTTACTGTATCTTAAATCGATGAAGAATATGAAAAATAATTGTTGAGTCTGCTGCTCCTGTTGATCCAAATGAAATTTGTATAGGGCATGGTGAATGGAATCCTATAAGTGAAAGCATAAACGTTGATTATATTCCAACTTTTGAGTTACACCATCCTGATCCTGATGATATGAGTATTACTATAATAAGGATATGGTTACAATCAAGAAACTATCCAAGAAAAAGATTAAACAGATTGCAAGAAACAAGAAACTTCTCTAAGAAACTTAGCCAGAAGTTTTCAACAAACTAAGAAGCCAAATAACAAAATGATAGTGCTTGATACGGATAACCCTTAATATCTAGAGATCACTAAAAGAACAAGAATTTTGAAAGCTCAAGAGATAAAATCTATGGAGTTAGTGAAGAGAACTCATGAGAAAAGAAAAGAGTTGATGGAGATGTTTCTAGAGAATAAAAGACAAGCTTATAATGTTTCACTTGTCAGAAACAACTGTGGAATAAAGCTAGATCGGCTGGAGATATTGTGAGAAATGTTTTACAAATAGGACAATCAATTTATAAACTGCTTAATTCCATGATTGTTCCTGATAAAACAAAAAAGTGAAGATCATAGCTTGGAAATATGATGAAGTTTTTGATGCATTTTTTATAAAAAGAGTGAATGCTATATGTGATGTATATCATTTTTATTCAAGCATTATTGCTCTTCTGGTGCAAGATTTGAAGGAGTTACTCAAATTACCTTTGATTAATCCAACAAAGGCATCTGAAGGAGAAACTTTTGTGAAACTTCTAGATCGTAGCATTTCAAGGATGGCATCTTTTCTTCAAACCAGATGTGATCAAGAAGATAAGGAATACTTCAAAAGATTAAAGAGAAAAAGAAGGAGACTTCTAGTTCGATAGAAGAGGAAAGTTTTTTGGAAACTTTCAGTGATAAGTATTTCCATAAAGTGACTAATCCTGGATTGAAGGTGATAGATGGAACTCATATGTCCAAACCAATCTTGAGATGGTTTTATTATGCTGACTCTTTCCAGTTGATGTTAGTGAGAAACTTAGATGATTAGGACAAAGATATGATTTGTTTGTTTGGAGTGTCTGAATTAAAACTCCTACATCCAAGTTATATCTCGTTTTTGTCAAATCAAAAGTTTGATCGAGTATCATCTAAAGTGGCTGAAAATGATAAAAAGTATTTCATGATAATCATTAAAGTGATAAACGCGGCTATGGACCGGATTTCTTTGAGGAAATCTCTAGCTTATGCAAACACTGTAAAGAAAGATATCAAAAATATTGAGTTCATGAGAATATCAGGTAAAGGTGTTTTGGAAATTCATTCAAATGATTATCCTAAGTCGATTGAATTTTATACAAACATTAGTATAGCCGGGTTGTCAAAAGAGACTTTGAAGGTCACCGATAAAATGGAGATAAAGACAATGAATCAAAGCCAGATCAAGCAATTTTAGCAGCAAAGTTCAAGTCATCAATCAAGAAAGCATTAAAAGAATTGGAGATATACAAAGAAAACCAATGTTCACAATTAAGGGAGAGACCAAAGAATTCATTATCCGCTAAAGACAAATGCAAATCTTAGGGGGAGTATTGTTGGAGCTTCTTTGAAGATTAGCATTAGTCAATTTGTTTCTGTGTCATAGTGTAAGGACTGATTCGTAAATATATGTTCCTTAGTTTTCATTGTTAGTATAAATAGGATACTATATGCTATTTTGTAGGAGTTCAAAAATGCTTCAAAACAGTTAGAACATTCTATTATTCACCTTGCACATTGTATCCATTTGTATTTACTATCAATAAAACAACTATGATTTTTGAAGTATTTTACTTGTGGTTGATTACTTTGTGTTTATAATTGATCATTGCATTACAATATCATCATAGATCGATCCATTTGAACCTATCATTATTATTATCATTATTATTACTGTTATTATTATTGTTATTATTACTCTAATTATTACTGTTATTATTACTCTTATTATTACTGTTATTATTACTGTTATTATTACTATTATTATTACTGTTCTTAGTACTGTGGTTATTATTGTTACTAATACTATTACTATTACTATTACTGTTACGATTACTGTTACTATTACTGTTACTATTACTGTTACTATTACTGTTACTATTACTGTTACTATTACTGTTAGTATTACTGTTAGAATTACTTCTATTATTACTACTATTATTACTGCTACTATTACTGCTACTATTACTGCTACTATTACCGTTACTATTATCGTTAGTATTACCGTTAGTATCACCGCTGCTATTACCGCTGCTATCGCCGCTGCCATCACCGCTGCCATCGCCGCTGCCATCGCCGTTGCCATCGCCGTTGCCATCGTCCTTGCCATCGTCGTTGCCATCGCCGTTGCCATCACCGTTGTTATTACCGTTGTTATTACCGTTGTTATTACCTATTATTGCCCCTATTATTGCCCCTATTATTGCCCCGATTATTGCCCCGATTATTGCCCCTATTATTGCCCCTATTATTGCCCCTATTATTGCCCTTATTATTTCCCTTACTATTGTCCTTATTATTGCCGTTATTAATACCGTTATTGTTACCGCTATTATTACCGCTATTATTACCGCTATTATTACCGTTATTAATACCATTATTATTACCATTATTGTTACTGTTATTCACCTTGCACATTGTATCCATTTGTATTTACTATCAATAAAACAGCTATGAATTTTGAAGTATTTTGCATGTGTTTGATTACTTTGTGTTTATAATTGATCATTGCCTTACAATATCATCATAGATCGATCCATTTGAACCTATCATTATTATTACCGTTATTATTACTGTTATTATTACTGTTATTATTACTCTAATTATTACTGTTATTATTACTGTTATTATTACTGTTATTATTACTGTTATTATTACTGTTATTATTACTGTTATTATTACTGTTCTTATTACTGTTATTACTACTGTTACTATTACTGTTACTATTACTGTTACTATTACCGTTACTATAACCGTTACTATTACCGTTACTATTACCATTAGTATTACCGTTAGTTTACCGTTGCTATTGCCGTTGTTATGGCCGTTGCTATGGTTGTTGCTATGGTCGTTGCGATCGCCGTTGCGATCGCCGTTGCGATCGCCGTTGCGATCGCCGTTGCGATCGCCGTTGCGATCGCCGTTGCGATCACCGGTGCCATCGCCGGTGCCATCGCCGCTGCCATCGCCGCTGCCATAAAGGCTGATGCAACAAAAGCAACCAAAGGCTTTCTGCATGCATGTACTTAGTACAAGGTAGAAGTTGCTTTTAAAGATTTACACTATACTCAGAAAGGACTCTAAGTATCTTCCGAAACCAAAGACCAAATTTTCCGAAGCCAAAAGATGAAGTCTTCTGAAGCTTTAAAGACAAAGTCTTCCAAAGGCAAATGAAGTGAAAACTAATTTCTTCCGAAGATAAAGGAGAACATGCTTTTCTTGGATGTATTTTTGTATAAATCTGATCCACTTTTCGCTACAACTCTGAAGACTCACCAACTTGCATGAGTTGCTGAAAAGGTCCATGCTTTTACAACTGTACATTGAGGTCTTGAGTTTGTAACTGTCTACTTTATGTACTTTTGCCCTTTTTGTAATATATCAGGATGTAACATATGACATGTCATAGTCACTAGTCAAAAGGCAATCTGTCGGTTGTAAGATGTAGTATAAAGTATCTCAAGGTCTTGTATTCTATTCAACTTATTCATTGTAACCGTTATTATCGTTATTGTTATTATCATTACTGTTATTATCGTTACTGTTATTATCGTTACTATTATTATCGTTACTGTAATTATCGTTAATGTTATTATCGTTACTGTTATTATCGTTACTGTTATTATCGCTATTGTTATTATCGTTACGGTTATTATCGTTACGGTTATTTTCGTTACGGTTATTATCGTTACGGTTATTATCGTTACGGTTATTATCGTTACGGTTATTATTGTTACTGTTATTATCGTTACCGTTATTATCGTTACAGTTATTATCGTTACTTTTATTATCGTTACCGTTATTATCGCTACGGTTATTATCGTTACTTTATTATCGTTACTGTTATTATCGTTACTGTTATTATCGTTACTATTATTGTCGTTACTTTTATTATCGTTATTGTTATTATCGTTACTGTTATTATCGTCACTTTTATTATCGTAACTGTTATTATCGTCATTGTTATTATCATCACTGTTATTATTGTCACTGTTATTATCGTTACTGTTATTATCGTCACTGTTATTATCGTCAGTGGTATTATCATCAGTGTTATTATCGTCACTGTTATTATCGTCAGTGCTATTATCGTCAGTGTTATTATCGTCACTGTTATTATCGTCACTCTTATTATCGTCACTCTTATTATCATCATTGTTATTATCGTCACTATTATTATCGTCACTCTTATTATCGTCACTCTTATTATGGTCACTCTTATTATCGTCACTCTTATTATCGTCACTCTTATTATCATTACTCTTATTATTGTTACTCTTATTATCGTTACTCTTATTATCCTTACTCTTATTATCGTTACTCTTATTATCGTTACTCTTATTATCGTTACTCTTAGTATCGTTACTCTTATTAACGTTACTCTTATTATCACTATATTATCATTGCTTTTTATTACTGTTACTTGTTATTGTCGTTACTCTTATTATCGTTACTCTTACTATCGTTACTCTTACTATCGTTACTCTTACTATCGTTACTCTTACTATCGTTACGCTTACTATCATTACTCTTACTATCGCTACTCTTCCTATCGTTACTCGTCCTATCGTTACTCGTCCTATCGTTACTCTTCTTATCGTTACTCTTAGTATCGTTACTCTTACTATCGTTACTCTTACTATCGTTACTCTACTATTGTTGTTCTTACTATCGTTGCTCTTACTACCGTTGCTCTTATTCTCATTTCTCTTATTATCGTTGCTCTTATTATCATTGCTCTTACTATCGTTGCTCTTACTATCGTTGCTGTTATTATCGTTACTATTATTATCGTTACTATTATTTCCGTTGCAATTATTATCATTACTAAAATGGTAGGAGTAGTAATGGTAGTAGGAGTAATGATAGTAGTAGTAGTGGTAGTAGTAGTAATGGTAGTAGTAGTAAGGGTAGTAGTGGTAACAGTAATAGTAGTGACGGTAATAGTCGTAATGGTAACAATAGTAACGGTATTGCTAGTAACGGTAATAATAGTAACGGTAATAATAGTAACGGTAATAGTAGTAACCTTAATAGTAGTAACGGTAATAATAGTAACGGTAATAATAGTAACGGTAATAATAGTAACGGTAACAAATCGTTACTCTTATTATCGTTACTCTTATTATCATTACTCTTATTACCGTTACTACTATTACCGTTACTACTATTACCGTTACTACTATTACGGTTACTAGTATTACCGGTACTATTATTGCCATTAATATTATTACTGTAACTATTATTACTTTTACTACTGTTATCGTTACTAGTATTGCCGTTACTGCTACTACGCTTACTGCTACTACGCTTACTGCTACTACAATTAGTGCTACTACGATTACTGCTACTATAATTACTGCTACTACGATTACAGCTACTACGATTACTGCTACTACGATTACTGCTACTACGATTACTGCTACTACGATTACTGCTACTACGATTACTGCTACTACCATTACTGCTACTACTATTACTGTTACTACTATTACTGCTACTACTATTACTGCTACTACTATTACTGCTACAACTATTACTGTTACTACTATTACTGGTACTAGTATTGCTCCTACTACTATTACTGCTACTCCTATTACTGCTACTATTATTACTTCTACTAGTACAACTCCTGCTACTATTACTACTATTGCTATTACTGCTACTGCTATTACTGCTATTGCTATTACTACTACTGTTATTGTTGCTACTGCTACTTGTGCTACGGCTACTTCTGCTATTACTACTGCTGCTACTGCTACTGCTACTATTGTTATTG
Organism: Flaveria brownii; assembly: GCA_018326445.1. Classification (NCBI taxonomy): domain Eukaryota; kingdom Viridiplantae; phylum Streptophyta; class Magnoliopsida; order Asterales; family Asteraceae; genus Flaveria; species Flaveria brownii. Next base: position 14,617 of record BJCN01343440.1, read on the forward strand.
CTATTGCTGCTACTTCTAATATTGTTACTGCTACTGCTGTTACTGCTACTCCTGTTACTGTTACTGCTACTACTGTTACTGTTACTGCTACTGTTGTTACTGTTACTGTTGTTACTGCTACTGCTGAACTACTACTGTTGTTACTATTCTTGCTGTTACTGCTACTGCTGCTGCTGCTACTACTACTGTTGTTACTTGTTGCTACTGCTGTTACTGCTAGTGCTGTTACTACTACTACTGTTGTTACTGCTACTGTTGTTATTGCTACTACTGTTACTACTACTTCTGTTACTGCTACTACTAGTACTGCTACTGCTAGTACTGCTACTGCTACTTCTACTGCTACTTCTACTACTACTTCTACTACTGCTATTGCTGCTACTGCTGCTACTACTACTGCTACTACTGTTGTTACTGCTACTGTTGTTACTGGTACTGCTGTTACTGGTACTGCTGTTACTGGTACTGCTGTTACTGCTACTGCTGTTACTGCTACTTCTTTTACTTCTATTGCTGTTACTGCTACTACTGTTAGTGCTACTGCTGTTACTGCTACTGTTTTTACTGCTACTGCTGTTACTACTATTGCTGGTACTGCTACTGTTGTTACTACTACTGCTATTACTACTACTGCTACTGCTGCTACTACTGCTATTGCTACTGCTGTTACTACTAGTCCTGTTACTGCTACTGCTGTTACTGCTACTGTTTTTTACTGTTACTGTTTTTACTCTTACTGTTTTTACTGCTACTATTTTTACTGCTACTTTTGTTACTGCTACTGTTGTTACTACTACTATTGTTATTGCTACTCTTGTTACTAATACTGTTGTTACTGCTACTGTTGTTAGTGCTAGTGTTGTTACTGCTACTGTTGATACTGCTACTATTGTTACTACTACTGTTGTTACTGCTACTGTTGTTACTTTTACTTTTACTGTTGTTACTGCTACTGTTGTTAATGCTACTGTTGTTAGTAGTACTGTTGTTACTGCTACTGTTGTTAGTAGTACTGTTGTTACTGCTACTGTTGTTACTGCTACTGTTGTTACTGCTACTGTTGTTACTGCTACTCTTATTACTGCTACTATTATTACTGCTACTATTATTACTGCTACTATTATTACTATTACTATTATTATTATTATTATTTAGTAAAATCATAATCTACCCTATTACCCCACCCGTACCCCCATCCCTGAATTTTCCTTTTACCGCCTATCGCTCCTTACCAGACACCACCTGCACCTCGTCGGCACCACCATCTCACCTTGGCGGCATCATAGCCTCTAATATTTTCATTTATTTGACCATGTAAAATACACCCACAAACACACATCTTCATCTCCGACATTGCCACCGCCTACATTGTAAACTTCCAATCAACATCTTCTTCTCCAACATAAGGACCTCATCGTGAAAATCCAACAAACCAAATTTCTAATTTGATTGAAGAAACGGGTTCATAGTTCGTCGGAAAAACGAATAATCGGAGGCGTGCAGATGAATTCAGAGGGACAAGGGAAAAGGTATGAGGAACATATTCATGGTTCGACCACCACCATACGTGTTCCTCCGCCGATACAGCAGAGGTTTGTAATGGGGACGATGGACAATGGGTCTGCCATTGCTACACATCAACTGAAGCTTAGTAAGACGGAGTGACACCGCCATTGCCGTCGTCAAAGATTGGTCGTAAAATGGAAATGTGGAGTTTTCGGTGGAGGTGGTGGTGTGGTGGTGTGGTGGAGCGGTGTTGATGGGGTGTGCGGTGTGGTGGTAGAGATGAGTGTGTGCGGTGTTGGATGATGGGTGTTGTGTGGATTGGTGGTTTAGTTTTAAATTAAATTTTGATTTTTAAATCAAACGGTAAGATGATCAATTTATACCTATTTAACGGAATTAATTAACTGACTTTTAATCTAGGAACGAAACATGTTATGTTTTTTAAACTTTTAATTTTCAATCTCAAATATAAAAAATAAAATTACTATTCTTATTAATACATTTGGTCGATGGGTGGTTTTTTTTCCTTCCTCTTTTCTTTTGTTTCTTTTCTTTTCTTTTGTTTGTTTGTTTGTGTTTTTCTTGGGTTTGTTTTGGGTGTGGGTTCGTGATTTAGGGGTGATGTTTTTTTGTGGTTTTTTGTGTCTGGACACGCGTCTTTGATGTGTTTCGATTATGTTCGTTTATAGGGTTCGTTGACATTGTCTTTCTCCGGGTTCCTGCTTTTTTTCTTTCGTTATCGATACTCTGACGATTCTCACTATTAAGGTTTGGGTTTTCCTTTTGTTTGCTCTTTTCGGGGCTTTGATTTTCGTCGGTTTTCTATTTTGGACCGTGTCACCTTCTTGCGGCTTTGATTTTTGTCTGTTTTGTGTGTGGTGTTGGGCTTTGATTTAGTTTTTGGGTTATGTATGTTGTGGTGTGTTATGGATGTGAAGTTTTGATGTGTTTTAGTTTGTGTATTTTACTGATTTTGTTGTTTTGAACCTTCATTTTGATTTTGATTTTGGTTTAAGGTTACATTAAAACTCGCATAGGCGCAACAACGCGCGACGTCAAAACCTAGTTTAAGTAAATCTCAGAAATTATCGACTTACACATCCTCTAATTTTATTTTATTTTCATGGTTTTGATTGGGAAAAGGAATCTCAATTAGTATAAACTGTTTTTTTTTTCTTTTTTGCTTAATCGCTTCTACAGAGAAGACTGGTGGTTGTAGCCATCTGGGTTCCCTTTTTTCCCGGCACGATTCATCAGGTAATCGCACAATTCCATCTCCTTCTCCTTGGTTCTCCATTCCATTGCTACTGAATTACAGTTGACAGTTTGGTTTATTTTATTCTATTTATAAGAAAACTGATCTCTTGACTGCTTTTTCTCTCGTTTTGTCTTCGAAATTCTCATGTACTATTGCCAAAGTAGCCATTGATCAATTCTGTTGGTTCATGTATGTGTATTTTCTGATTGAAATGTTTTTATTTGACTCGGTACATGTATTTCTATATCAGTTATTATGTTTGATTTTGACCTTAAACGCTGTAATTTTCCAATTTCGAGTTCGACATTTGCTTGATTAGGGTTGTTTGACAGTTTTAAAGTGATCATCTCATATTGAATGCACTGTTTACAAACAAACAAACAAACAAACCCAGTATATCCCACTCAAGAGCAGGGTCTGGGGAGGGTAGGTGTAGGCGAGTCTTTCCTCTATCTTGTTAGGTAGAGAGACCGCTTCCAAAGAGACCCCCGACTCGGTAGC
>BJCN01343444.1:1663-12992 GCA_018326445.1 Flaveria brownii
GATTTGTGGTGTGAGTGGCCTCACCAATTGGGTGTAATGTACTATGACGTGGCATTAGTTGATTGGTGGGTATATGGTGTGGTGTGATGGGGGTGGTATGAGCACCCCCACCACCTTTAAAGCGACATTTTTAGAATTGGATGGTGTATCAAATCGATCGTCTTAATAATACAATAATTAAACGATGTATAAGGGTCATAACACATATCTAATGTTTTCATATATATTTCCTTTTCAAAAGACCTAGGTAAATAATTTTATAAACTCTAAAGTGTTATATTAATTAGTAATAAATGAGATTTTAAATAATTAGCTAAAAGTAAAATAAAGAAAGTTAGGATCTGATACGACCACTCCGGTTCACCGATTCACTTAAAAATAGTTGTAGTTGCATAACTAAACCGGTTTAGCATCTATTTATCAGTACATTTCAAAAACAATGGTTTTAAAGTATTGTATAGTGAAATTTAGTTCTACTTTAGTAGCATGAGATGACAATGCTATAAAATAATAACATAGGAAAAGAAGTGATTTGTCTCTAATTATTTGTCTTGATGATGAAATGAAATAAAAGTTTATAAACCGTGGGATTAAGGAAGGTGGGACCCTCCTTTGAATAAACAACAAAAGATGCAACAAGTTAGCACACCTTCGAAGTTATTAGTTATGACTTTAACCCTTCGAGATTACGCGTGTTCATCAATTGTTTGTCTTTGTAATATACTCGGAAGATTCTTCGAAAGTTAGCACTTAGCACATTTATGATCTTCATTAAAAAGAAAAAAAAAACTTATAATGTTTAATTCGGTTATTGAACGAAGAAAATGTGTAAGATTATTAGGACTATGTTATTATTAATTAATAACATGAAATTTCTTGCTTAATTTAATAAACTTATTATTTTATACCTTTAAAAACCATAGTGAAGACTACATAAACATTATATACAAGTGTCAAAAACAAGACTTTTTTTTTTCTTTTAGCATAAGTTTTTTTTCCCTTTTTGCCTCCTTAGACTATATGTCATTTTATATGTTATATATTTGTTATATATACATAAGTTTTTATTATTAATTAATCTTGTAAGTTTTAATATTTATTTTTTATAAAATTACAAATATATCGACAAGACATGCATTTCATTATCTATAGTTTAGTGTAAGTTTAATTCAAAACAACGTTGTGCATTAGGTTATACAAATAATCGAAGCACAAACATATAATCCTGATCAAAGCTTAAAAAGTCTTTTATTTTTTATAGTTTACTTTCCTATTTCTCTTATAACTTTTAAAATATGATATTTTATAAAATTCAAATTTATTCATGCAAATTCTTATCAATGTTAATATTCTTAGGTGAAGTTTTTGCGGTTGTGGCGCGCTTATTTTATTGGCGTTTGGACGTTTCAATTTGTTAGCAGATTCGTCTTTTCTATATTAACTTCCTAGTATTATAAATGGGCCCGCCACAACGCACGAGTTTGTAACGTATATGTTTTTATATAAAGTTTTAAGTGTTATCAACAACATAATTGTTTCTTTTTCTTATATAAAATATCGTTGTGTTATCAACAACATAATTGTTTCTTTTTCTTATATAAAATATCGTATATTGTAAACCCCTCAACCAATGACGGAGCTTGAGCAAAAGCTTAGGGGGGGCGGGGGCAAAAGTAAACTATTTTAGGGGGGGGGGGGGAAATTCTATATTTATTAAAAAAATTACACTATCGGATAAAAAATGTACACTATCGAGCCGAAAAATTACACTACTGACGAAAAAAAGGCCCCCCCGGCCCTTATCAAGCTTCGCCTTTGCCCTCAACGTATGGATTCGTGTAAACATTTCGTCGTTATTTGTTCATGGTTTTACGTACCCGGCGTAACACGAGGGTGTTAACACTAGTTAAATATAAATGTTATTGACTTTTATCCTTGCATCACCTTGATGAATTTAGTGGAGTATATAAAAAATACACACCCTTTCCCTAATACGTACAGTCTTCTTAGAGTTTTTACGTTCACATAGTATTTGATTATTTGTAGACTTCCAAAAGCCAATAGTAGAAGACTTCATAAAGGTTATTACAAGCCAATAAGACAAAAGTCTATAAATTTAGAGGCCTAAATTAAAAGTTGTAGGACCGTTTAAGCTAGGTATGTTAAAACAAAATCTGAGAATATATTACACATATTAAGACAAACTAAGATTGATATATTGAAGTAGGTAATGATTTTATCATGACATCAATATTACTTTCTAAAGTTACAAAATTTCCAAAAGATCTCTCACTTTTTTTAAACTAACCAAGTTATGACAAATGCTCTGTTCACAACTCCTTGTTTTTTTTTATTTTGTTTTCCTTTTAGTTTTTATAACAATATGCTATCCTTCTAAATAGATCAAATCAGATGAATCAATTTTAATTATTTTCTAATAGAAAATATTGATACGACCACTTAAAGGATGAGAAAAAATAAGTTAAGATAAAATGATGGGTACGGTTAACGCAACGTTTGATTTATCAAAATTAAGGCTATATGTGACATTATAGCCGGAAGATTAGAAACATCACTTGTAATTATGATACTAATTTGAATACTTTAGATTTTAATAACCAAATAAAGCACATCATAAACGCTAAATATTAATTGAATACGATTATAGTTCTTGATGTGCAAAGTGTGAATCATGTTTATATTATATAGTTGCAGACAGTTTTGAAATCTAGTAAAAAATTTGCTATATACATGCTCAGATTGCCAACCACTAAACCATAAAACCAGTGCGATTTTTAATTCTTTATAAGAAATTTTAATATAAATATTTTTTAATAATGATTAAAAAAGATTTTGCACCAGCCGGGAATCGAACCCGGGTCTGTACCGTGGCAGGGTACTATTCTACCACTAGACCACTGGTGCTTCAAGCGAAATTTTTCTTCACAGCTCATCCTTTAACAATAGAATTCGAGAGAGGTGGGAATAAAAGGAACAAGGTAATTGACATGGGTGAAATTATTACTCAACACAAACAAACAGATTTCATTACAGTACAAAATTCAGCTTTAAATCGGTTTCCGATCGAACCTGTGAATAGTTTAGCTAAACAGGTCATGCATGTGATTATAGCGATAAATCGTAATGTAGTGTTATAATGACACATTTTGTATTTTGTATCAACTCTTGAGAGCCACCAATATATTGTTTGGCTTGTACTAACCATTATCAAGTCTTTCTACTATTGTTTGGGCAGAAAGGGTCGTCCCGATGCAAAGGGTTGTAACTCGTTTATCTGTGGGTGCAAAAAGATGGGTTGATTTAGTTCAAAAGGTCATTATTTTTTGTGAACCATCACTGAATCTCTTATATACAGCAATCATAACTCTCATTCAAGATAACTTTAAATTCCTCCCATCCTCCACACACATACAAACCATTACTATTTCTCTTATATAAAGCCGAAATTTAATCGTTGCATAATCTTTCACTAGATCAGATGTCAGTGACCAATAAATAGATTGCCACTGATAAGTCTGCAAACACAATCAACCTTTAGGTCGTCGCTGTTTGGTTTATGCATCCAAAATTAAAAAACAGACGTCTCTTTGCTTTGTTTATTGTTTAATCATGACAAAGACACCTCACCCACATGTTCAGGAAGGTGTATTTGCAAATTCAAAGTGGCTGTGAGTTGTGACCCTTCAAAAATAGGAGCAGATCACCCATGCCCGTTCAGCCCGTATCATAATGTTGTGGCGGAAAAGGGGACGGCATCAGGATCCTGCAAGCATACTAAAATTATAAACAGGAAAAAAAACAATGAGGTTCAATAAAAGTGATACTTTTATCTAGAGAATGTTGTAATAACATGTTTGCAGGCAACAAAAGTGAGGAGGATATGGTGGTCAGATTCTTTTTGGGTCTGATGACTGATACCTAATTACCTATATATAATGCCGAGAGATGGTGGAGGCAAAAATGGTTCTTTCCATTTAGCTCAAAATAAGAAGTCATTGCTTGGAAAGATCATGAAGGGTGGATGTAGATACATAACTAGTACAAATTTGTTTTACTTTTAGCATCTAAGTATCTGTGCTTCACTTTACCCTTAAAACAATAATCCAAAATTGTATCCAGAAGAAGCCATTATGATCTCAGATAAAGAATTGGATTGATCAGGACCGTTATGAAAAGACTGATGTTATAAGCAAGGGTGGAAACCAGGGGTGGAGATTGATAAAGGCCACTTTCCTGATTGATCAAGACTGTTATGCTGACTTCTCATTTATACTTGAAAAGCATTCAAGATTATAACAATAAAGGGCTGCTTAGTTACCTGTATGAAGATTTGTAAACTGCTGCTTTATGGGCAGCTGCTGAAACTGTAACACATAGTGTGAAATTTACCACCACTTCAACCCATCTCGGTTGTGCCCATGATTCTCCATAACTCCATTAGAGTGCAACTCTGTTCCAAAATCCAAATACGAATTTAACTGCCGAAGGTTACATATACTCATTTGAAGAAGATAACAAGAAAAAAATTCTTTGGCAAGCACAAGTGTATACAGATTGGTTCACCAAAATCATCGTAATTACAGTTGCACAAAGGAAAATGCAACACAAGTTCATCCTCCTAATAAATCTCCACCTTCTTTAAGTGGTAAGCACATAGAGTGTGTTATATGTTGCTTTAATACTGGTCTTAGCAGGCTATATGCTGCAAGTGCAAAAGCAATAAGTATCAGGGATCGTGCTTTGTATATGTGCATCAGCTTCAATGTAAAAAGGTAGTTAACGTTTTTTAACTTATTTTGGATACTAAAATAAGCAAACATAACAATGTAAATTCCATATATTGTGAGTTGTGAGACAGTTAATCCTCAATGCACCAAAGTTTTGTACAAGAACAGTGATATATGTTGTCCAATTCCTATGAGAATACAGTTCAAGTACAAATATTGTTGTTAGTATTCGGCAGTTAACAAATGTATAAGTTATTGTTGTTAGGTCAATTAGTGTGGAACATCTTACTTCTACTCATGTTCATGATACATCCGTCCTTTAATTGTTCCACTGTTTAAACAAATCCTTAATAACTAATCCTGGAACCAGAAGCTGCATTGTCAGTTATAGTTTTCACAACTGAATTGACTGTGTGAACAGAAAAGTACAACGTTGGTTAACACCCTACACAATTATCATATTAGTAATTCATGTATACAGTGAAAAACTTTATATTAAATGCAACAGGAAGCATCAATCACGAGAGAAATTTTAAATTACTGGCAATGAAAAACCTCAATATAAACATACACAACTGCCTAGTCAAAAAATATCTTATGTGTGCCTTCTGTAAAGAAGAAACAAGGAAGCAGACTACTGAACTGCAACTTAAGCTTAAACTAAGCAATGCGGATAGCAAACACTTGCAACTACAGGAACAACTTCTGTCTGGATGGCCTATGACTGAACGTACGCAAATACAAAAACTTGAATTGAGATCACATTTCAATTCAATCATGTCTTAGTTGACCACATTACCTAGATTCAAACAGTAGGCGCCATAACAAATGATGTTATTGATAATCCTATAGGTATCAATTAGTTTGTCAAAGAATACTACAGTTGTTTTTGTTCATATATAGACTATAACACACAAAATAATATACCTTCATGAATCGGTTCATTTGCTAGAATTTCAACAATCTTGACTTCTGATCCCCCAACAAAAAACAATTATCTGGAATGTCAATCACATTTCAATTATTAGTCTTATCCATAATATTTTTCTCTATCGCTTCATCACACAGCTCAAGAGTCAGATCAAGGTTCCCTTCTTGATAGTTCATATCCATAAAGAAATTGTATAATTCTCCATCTGCAACTAAACCTTTTTTCCTCATCTCCTCAAACATGTTTTTGGCCTCCAAATATTTCTTCCTCTTAATAAAACCCTTGATGAGAGCATAATAAGCCTTCACCGTTGGATCATACCCCTTCTCTGTCATTTCTTTATGCAAAAACCATGCCTCTTTCATATTTCTTGCTTTACAGTGGCCTCTTATTAGTATGTCATAGGTGTTGGCATTTGGGGAAAGACCTTCACCTAACATCCCCTTGTAGATTTCAGTTGTTGCATGCATATCATTTCGTACACAATACTGCTTCATTAGTGAATTATATGTGGTGGCGTTTGGCATAATACCTTTTTCCAACATCCATTTAAGAAGCCTCTTGCCATCTTCAAGCATCCCTAACACACAAAATCCATTCATTAAAACGTTGAATGTGACAACTGTAGGCTGAAGCCCTTTATTCAGCATTTGGCGAAGAAGCTCATAAGCCTTAACCATGTCTCCTGCCTTGCAATATGCGTCCATTATAGTTGTGTATGTAAATGTATCAGGAAAAATGCCTGCCACCTCCATATCTTCCATCAGCTTTACTGCTTGTACAATATTTCCAAATTTACAAAGACCATTAACAAGTGAATTATATGTGCATATATTCAATTCAAGCCCCTTTGCGCACATTTCAGTAAGAAGTTCATTTGCTGTATCTATCTCCCCTTGTTTGCATAACCCATCAACCAATGCAGTATAAGTGATAATATTTGGAGTGAGCCCCATTTGAACCATCTGGTTATGAAGTGAAAATGCCTCTTTTATTTGTCCATCCTTGCAGTAACCATCAATAAGTACTGTATAAGTTACTTCATCTGGTTCCAACTTTCTACTACGCATTTCAACAAACAGATTGTAAGCTTCCGATACATTTCCCATTCGACAAAGACCTGATATAAGGGAGGTATATGTTACAAGATCAGGAAAAACATTCATGCTATGCATCTCCTCAAGCAGCCTGTATGCAGCAGTGACATTCCCTGCTTTGCTGAAACCATCAATTAGTGTTGTATATACTACCTTGTCAGGAGTTATTTTCTGGTATATCATCTCCCTGAGAACCTTCTCTGCATCCACAACTTTTCCAATCTTACACAATAGAAAAACTAAAGTGTTAAGAGTAAACATGTTTGGCTTTAATCCTTTAGCTTGCATTTCTTCAATAAGTCTAAGAACTACATGATACTCCCCAATCTGACAATAGCCATTTATGGCAGTGCTATAACTAATAGCATCAGGCATGTACCCTCGCAACTCCATTTGGATGAGTAAGTTGTGAGCTTCTTTCACTTTCCCCAATCGACAAAGGCTGTGAATCATTATATTGTGTGATGCAGTGTTCCAGTTAACACCCTCTTTAAAGAGTTCAGTAAAGATTTGTGGTGTAGTCTTACACCCATCATTATTCTCTGATAGTTTCAAGAGAAATAAATTGCATGAATCAACAGATATTACCACTCCGTAGTTTAACATCTTATAAAATAACTGTTTGGCTCCATCAAGTATTCCAACTTCAACAAGGACTTCAAAGAAAATATCAAAGACATGGGGGTTAGAACCCCAGTCCTTGTAAGTGTATATCAGCTTCTCCATGAAAAGGGCAAATGGGATACTAGCATCTATATTGGGTTTAGTCCAAAAGTCATGAATAAGCTCATGAGCCAATTTTGGGTCCTTTGCAGCAACAGAAATTTGAATGATAATACAACGAGCCTCAAGTGATGGATATCTACGTAAGCATAACCAGTCAAACAAATTTAAAACTAATTTGTACTCATTCTTTATGTCCATTAAAACCCAGATGAAGTGGTCATGTTTAAACTTCGATTCAAATGGTTTCAGAATTCGTTCTATGGGCTCAAAACGGCGTTGCTTAATGGTGGTGCAGATTTTGTAAACAAATTCAGAATCTTTGATAGTAGGTTTTTTGGGGGAATAATCAGGAAAGCGTCTAGCATGAGCTGAACCAAGTGAAGAGAATATCCGTTTTGAATGGCTTATGGCAAATGGCAGACATGTGAAAGTGGAAACCATCTGAAGATGATGATATAATATTTGACAACAATATTTCGGGACAAAGATAGCACACCTCTTCATATCTTAGCATCAAACCACATTCCCTGATTCCACTTTCAATGCTACCATGACCCCTCTCCATATAGAAAGACTGAAGAATAAAGGATCTTCCTCAATACATCACCTGTTACAGTGACAATCAACCCATAAATAAGCAAATCATCATAATATAGATTCTTGTTTACAACTAACATCAGTTAATTCCCAGTATAATACATGTGCATGATCAAAGTTATGTCATTTGCAGAACACAACCAAGAGCTCATGGAAGAAAGAATTCCAACTATAATATCGAATTTCCTAATGAAGACTCAGATCAAGACAGCATGCAACAGTATAATATGGTCAGGACTAATATCATCGTATTGTTGTCAGCAAGGTATCCAGAACTAATAGAAGCATATCACAGCAATAAATAGTAAACAAATAATAAGCAATGACTACAAGACCATGTATCGAGCCCACCCACACATTTAAATTTTAGCCATGCATCATATCTATACATTGCTAGCAGGCGGCATGCAACTATGACTCACAAATAATGCATTTCAAGTTTCGGCTTCAAGATAGAATCTTTAAGTATACATGAAACACCAGACAAGTGAATTGTAAGTTGTAACTTCTGGCATGGCTTACTGAAGCTACTCAATCTGGTTTTGAAACGGGTAGCAACAAATATGTCATTAGTATCACAAAACCAATGTGGCACAATAGTTTCTTGAAAGTGGCATTTTCACAAACAGTTGGTGGGCATTACTCAAGGGTGTACATTTAACCCCAAATTGACTCGTTAGGTGTTCAATTCAGCTAAATTAAAGTACTTTTGCATCAGAAATCATATAACATTTGTGACAGCAATCATGAAACATGTCTTTTGGAAGTTTGAAATCTGCTGTTAACAGAAGCACATACTCCCACAAAGGTATTATTGACATGAATAACGTTTGAAAATCTATTCGAATAATCGACCTACTGAATCATGAGTGTATAGATGACCGTATCGGAATATGGCAAACCTCCGGTGGGCTGGCGGAGGATGGAAGTAGACTTCACCAGGATAATATTGGTCGATTTGAAGCCCTAATCGACTAGTTTAAACATCAGGATCATGAAGGTAAATATTAAAATTTTAAAAATATATAAATAATTAAAATGTTAATGTGATAGTTGAAAATTCTAAAAATATAATAAAAAAGTCTTTATATTCTTTGTAATTTTCTAAAAAAATATACCTAAAATCAAAAAAGTGTTATTATATTTTAAAAATATGATATTTTTTCTAAAGTGTGATGCGTTTATGATATTTATGAGGATATACCTTTTATATTGTGTAGTTATTTTTAAACTATGTTGTTGTGCGTTGTATGAACATGTATGCATGAATGAATGAAAATGCCTCTACATATTAAAACCACTTGTGTACACATGTTATTATTTTAACCTAATTCAAAATTTAATTTTTGAATTTAAATATTTTTCTACACTTCGGTTATTTTAAGAAAAGACATGATCCTAAAGAGCGTGAGAAACGAGGAGGGAGTCGTGTGCACCAATGAGTGAGGAGCAAAAGCATCCAGTTTTCTTATTTTTTTAAATTTGATTTTGGTAGAATTTTTTTTGTATTATTATAGGTACTCTAGTTCAACACATTTTAAACTTTATTTTAAGAAAGCATAGCAATACTCGATTTACATGAAAGATTAAAAAAAAACCTTAATTTTTATCTTGTAATTAAAAAATAATTAATAACATTTAAAAAAAATAAAAGTTTGATAAAAGTCAATAATAATAGATTTTTTTCATATTGTTGACTTTTTTCGTTTTGTCCATCAAACCCCTCAAACTCATCAACTATCATCAACTATGCACATTTGGCACCCCCACCCCATCCCCCCACAACCATACACATAAACACAAATCGTCTCGACCATTGATTTGTCCTGTGACATTGGGTAGGAGTTGACAGTTAAAAGACAACTTCATTGTCGTTAGCCAGCTCCATTACGATGTTGGTTGACTCTGGTTGTAACCTAACTTTAATTAACTCCTACAGTCTTCAAATACCATTTTTTATTTCTAAATCATATTTTGATGAAGAAACTTGCTTACTAATAGCTTCTTTGAGTTTTAAGCATCTAATGATTGATTAGAGACTAATTTAGTATTCAGTTTTAGTGGATGTTGATATCTCTTTAATCATTTTGCTTACATCTTTAACAGCTACATACTGCACAATCTCACACGTGGTTAAGCGAGCCAACAATGAGGTTTACATGATTATTTACTCTCATATATAAAGTTTATCAGGTTTATAACTTATAGATATATCGGACCCCTCAAATCTAAATATATTGGCATTGGTCACCAAGACTCAAGGTTTACATTTTTAGCCCTTATACGTCAATATATTCAATATTATAGTCACACTTACGAAATAGTGAAATGGATTAAAATATTGCAAATAGAGAATAACACCCTTTTCTGGTCAAGTTTTGACATTTTTTATTCACATGATTAGTTAAACATGTTTAACCATAAATTCATGATTTTATCATGTTTAGTCAAATTCATCTAACACTCACATACCTATAATCTTGAATTTGATCTGATAAACATGTCTAACCAATTCATACAACTTATAGACATCAAAATGATGTCTTCAATTTAACATTGAACATTCTTGGTTAACCTTCACCATTGATTTTCAAATATCAATTTGCATCATCTTGTGATTTATCTTCTATTGTTTCCAGTGGCGGAACTTGCCTCAAGAGTACGGGGCAAGTAACTCCATTGATTTTTAAGCGAATAGTGTACCGGTAATATCAAATTGCTGGGTGAACCCATAGTTTTTAAGGAGAAGAACCCATAGTTTTTCAGGAGCAGAACCCTTAGTACTTTTAGCTTCAAAATCAATCTAAAATATGTTCTTGATTCAATGGTTAAGTGTAACATCCATCATTATTATTTTTTTATTTAATTTAAAACCCGAACCAAATTTTTATATAATTGTACCGGATCAAATGCATTAAATGTACAGCTTATAATGTGATCTATTCACTTATTAATCATTAAAATAACTTGTAATAATTTATAAATAAATAAGTAAATGGAATGTCTCATTAAAATTTATTAAGTCATAAAATGAATTTATAAAACCTTATTAATAATTATGAACTTTAATTATAAAAGTGGAAATAAATAATATAAAGTTTACAAGCTTTATAAAATTTATAAAGACTTATAAATAATTCTTTTGATACATTATATAATGGTTTCAAAGTTTAAGGTTTATTAGGTAAATAATAAAACTTGAATTAAAGGGTTTTAACATGAAATGATAA
>BJCN01343448.1:0-16948 GCA_018326445.1 Flaveria brownii
CCATATAAGTCTTAATATTACCTCGTGAATTGAATTATTATCGATGAATCAATCAATCAGTCTATATGTATACAAAACCGTGATTACTCACCAGCTAACTCGTTAGCTGACTCTACCTTTCACATGATTTCAGGTTAAGCAGGTTAATGGACTTCTACGTGCACAATTAAGACACGGACTTAGTAAAATAAAAGACAATTATCATTTGTGATTTCGTTTGTTGTAATTGTATTTGTATTTGGATTTGTTAACTTATATTTTCCTGTAATCTGATCTTAATATTATTTCCACCATTAGTCAACCATGTGTTATGAACAATCAATCATTCCCTCGTCCGCTCCGATGATTCCACCGTCGGTCGGGGTGTGACAATCTTGATCTTAATAATTTTCCAATATCAAAAAGTAATTGTGACTTATAACTCTTAAAACTTTAAAGTTTTATCTCTGCAAATGCACTTGATGATTTTTACAAATTAGTTGGTGAATTTGGATGTTCAAATCATATAGTTATGAAGACGTGAAATTAGATCGGGAAGGCTTCGAACATAAGAATGAGTCATGAGTATTCGAGTAAGCTATATATGCTAAACTACGTGTTCTTACTAAATTGTTTCCTGAATTAAGCGATGTGTTCTTATTTAGATCTAATAAATCAAGCTTAGGTTATGTTTTGAATGAGTTAATCATCATAGAACTAGAGAATTAAGTGAGTTTATTTGAAGATAGTCATTGATATTGAACTGATGATTTGTATGGGTGATATATATTTGTACTCGATTTGTTCATATGTTCTATAACTTGCGTTGTCTAGATTAAGGATTAGTGATGATAGGTGGTTTGATTGATCCTATGAGAGAAACAATAGTATCAATGGTTTTGAACTCTTTTACTCTTTTTACTGTGCTTAGATTTTCATCAAAACATGGTAATCTACCATCTACGACATTTATCCTTCAGTGAACATACGACAAGTACCATGTTTATCGTAAGGAAATTTTAATCCGATTTGCATTGGGCTGGTTATTTTAAATATATTGTATTTTTGTTGTTGCTACATCTACGGGTGTTGTTTGCTATGTGTTTGTTGACATGCAAAAAAAGATCAAAGGGAACACTGCACTAAAGATCAACTTATACAATCTTGAAGAACAACTTGTAGCAACACAAAACATTATTGTTAAATAGGTGAGCAATTGCATGTATGAATAGTGTGTATGTATTTTTTATTAAAAAGGGCGTACCTGGTGCTGCAAAGAGCTCCCGCGTTTTCGCAGGGTCCAGGGAGGGTCCGTCCCATTTAAGGGAAGATGTACGCGGTCTTTCCCCCACATTTTTGTGGGGAGGCCGTTTCCACGGATCGAACCTGAGACTTTCGGTCCCTTAGGAACAGCTTTTACCACTGCGCCAAGGCCCGCCCTTTATTAAAGACAATCTCAAAAGCACACACTTTATTAGATGATAAAATCAGAAGAAGATGTAGATGTTGAAAAGGCAGATGGAACTCTCTATTCGTGTTGGGTGGCATATAGTATGATATTTATGAATTCTTTTATTCAACCTTAAAATTTTTAAAAGTAACAATTATGGTTAGAGTAGTAAGTTTCTACCTTCTATAAAATCATTTTTACATGATTTAATGGTCCAATATGCAAATATTAACATATGCAAAGGGACTTTGTTAAAACAGCGATGATCATATAATTTAATGCTTACAAGACCACCTAAAAGGAACAGTGTAAATAAAGATGACATTAACCCTTAAAAAAGTCACGAGGGGGAATTCTAAATCATCCACCTATGGCTTTGCCGGACCATTGAAAGGTTAGTCTTTTTTATGAAAAATAAAATGCAGGCAAGCTTTTTATTTATTTGTTTAATTTATAATTTTTTTAAGGATGAACTTCAAACTCATTAATGGCACTAAATAACATATCTGCTTTGGCTTATTATGGTGTATATCCACTCATCCAATAGTGTAATTAGTTAGAGCCTACTGCTATGTTAACATCTCATGGTGTTTTACTTTTGATCTTTAATATTTAACTTGAATTGTTATTTGTATAAGTGAAAACAATATTTTTTCAATAACTAGATTGGTATAGAGTGGGGTTTGATTAAGTTCATACAATCAAGTCTTCAAGGAGCCAATGTGCTTAAGCTGGCTTTGCATTATTTTCATACTATAGGTGGTGTCTTACTGACACCCTCTTCAGGTAAATTTCACTCTCCATCAATTTTATTTTTGTCATATTTTTAGATATATCTCAATTGCATTCACTAAAGTTTATTTCGACAAAACAATTATACAACCTTTTGTGCTTCTTGTATGTTGAGCCATGGTGTCACTAGCCAGGATAAGTACTCTGAATATGTTACAATTTTATTTATGCAGCGTTTTCATTTAAAAGATCATTTGCCTTTGATTTATATGGATGATAACTTCCTGGATTATCGGGTTTGTTTTGTTATTAAACTAACGACTACTCCATATATGTTTTAGGTTCAGAGTTTAGTCCGCGAATTCGTTGCAGTATTGGATTGCTTTGGCTAACGTGTGTTGCCGGTTTTGGATTTGGCTGCAATTTTTTTGTTTATATTTTCAAAGTCCATTAGGATTATGATAAAATAATTGTGTTTTATGTGGCCAAATATAAGTTTTTAAAGTTTATTAGCATATTTTTAAACATGTCAAATATACTATCTTTTTACGTCTTTCTTTTTTCGAGTCGGGGTCTCATTGGAAGCAGTCTCTCTATCCTAAAAGATAGAGGTAAGATTTGCCACCATCCAACCCCTCCCAGACCCTGCTTCTAGTGGGATATACTGGGTATGTTATTATTGTTTACGTCTTTTTTATGCTAAAAATTACTAGCCCCGCTGCGTAGCGCGGGGTCCCATACTAGTTAGACTATATTTGAAAACCCTAGAATTTTTGCTGAAGAAGAGAGAAGATAGAATAACATGTTGTGCAATATACGCAAAAGGTGGTCTTTGATGGTCGTTTGCACAGAGGTATGGAGCGGTGGTGGTGGGTTAGGTTCGATGAAGGTGTCGATAATGGATTGACGGTGGTGTTGATGGAAAATAAAAGGAAGACTAAATTACACGTGTGGTCCCTATGGTTAGGCCTGATTTTATTTTTGGTCTCTAACTCTCTAAAATTACAAGGTCTAAAACTTTGTACAAACGTAATAACGATGGTCCCTGATACGGATGGACGTTAAATTTGACTGTTAATTTTTTTTACTAACTAAAATACCCCTACACTCAATTTCTCTTTCACCGGTCACCATTTTCAGCCACCGCCCCCTTCATCACCGACGACTCACTTCTAACCCACCTCATTTCATCTTCACTACCACCTCACTAGAAAGTCGACCACTACTGTGACACCATTATCCCGTCTATCTTCACCACCTTCTGTTTTTGGTAACTTGGTCAAAACCCTTCAACCACCACCACCACCACCAAGAACAACCGATGGGTCTGATTAGTGATGGTCATTAGCGGTTTTTAAAGGTTGTGGTCGGTGATGGTGGTGATTGAAGGTTGAAGGGGTGCGGGTAGTGGTGGTTGGAGGTGGTGTTGCTAGTGGTTGAAGGTGATGGTAGTGATAGTGTTTGAAGGTGGTGGTGGTGGTGATGGTGGTTGAAAGCAGTGCTGGTGGTGTTGGTGGTTAAAGGTTAAAGAAGGTGGTGGTGATTGGTGTGGTTGAAGGTTGAAGGTGGTGCTAATGGTGGTGGTTGAAGGAGGTGCTAATGGTGGTGGTTGAAGGAGGTGCTAGTGGTTGAAGAAGGTGCTGGTGGTGACGGTGGTTGAAGGTGATGGTGGTGGTGGTTGAAGATGGAGGCTTTGATGGTGGTAGAAGATAGTAGTGGAGACGGTGAGGTTTAAAGGGTGAAGGGGGTTTTGGTATGGTGGACAAGGATAATTTTATCATTTCACACGCACTTAACGACAAAAGTTAACGTCCATATATTTTAGGGACCATCGTTGTTACGTTCGTGCAAAGTTTTGGTCGACCAACCTTATAATTTCAAAGAGTTAGGGACCAAAAGTGAAATCAAGCTAACCACAGGGACCACCAGTGTAGTTAAGTCTAAAAGAAAATATAATAAAATATAAAATGACACAAACAATCCCTCACCCTTACCTAAATTACATAATTTGTCCTTATAGTGTAAAAGACTGATATGCCCCTAAATTATACAGAATAACTAATGAAATTTAGTGTTAATACCCTAACTTGTTACAAATAAAATCACAAAACCTAAAGTTTTTACTTTAAACTATTGGTACTCAAACATGTTATTTTTCACAAACCATAAGACTATTTGTATAATTGATTCTAACTAAGATTAAATCGTTCAAGCTGCGACTAAGGCGTAGAACCGTCTCTTAAATGTTAGCGCAAACCAGTGCGTTGAAGGTAACAAATACTAAACATGGACGGCATTGATAGCATCCAAAAGGACCAAAATATTTTACAAAAATCAAAATTGTTGTAACCGTGTGGTTGTGTTGGTATCAGTGATTATATTCGGAACCTTATGTAAAAAAAGAACATTAAAAATTCATGTCCAATGTTGACAAAAAACAAGTAAGTCACAGTGATAATGAATCAAAGATTAAAGATACCAACTTCGATACAAATAAAGGACAATAGATAAATATAATGTATTAAAGTGTAGATATAGTTAACCTTAAGAGAATCGAAATGTAACTTTTTAAAGGTTTTTCTAAAGGTGAACACTGGTGGTCGTAGATGCTAGCATGAGACGCACCGATGCGTTAAGGTCTCGAGTTAAGCTGCAATACACATGACAAAAAAACGCATCATGCGATTTAAAAGAACCTAGTTTGATGGTATTAAGGATAGTGGATGGTGGTTATTATTAAGGCTATGTTAGTTCACTTATAATTCTATAAAACGCTAAAACAATAGTAAACTACATTTTAAGCCTTGTTATATTTATATTCAATATTATATTTTATGATGATGATAATATTATAATTTTCAATTGATCTTGTATAAGTCGGTGTATAGCATGTTATATTGTAAATTACTTGAGTGATAATGTGTCAATAACGCTAGATGAGTTTATCTTTAGATTGTAATACAATATTTGTTAATTGTTATATATAGAATATTTGTCTACGACTTAGACATGTTATAAACCTTCAAACTTCACATAAGCCTAGGCATACTTATTAGCACTAGGGATGAGCAAATAGTTGAGTTAACTAAATCGTAACCGGAGTAGTTAACTAAAAAATTAACTCATGATTTGGTTAACTCATAACCAATTAACCAAAAATTATGGTTCGGTTATGGTTTTGATTTGTTGAACAACCGAATTAAACAAACCGATGATACATGTGTGCATT
Source organism: Flaveria brownii (assembly GCA_018326445.1). Classification (NCBI taxonomy): domain Eukaryota; kingdom Viridiplantae; phylum Streptophyta; class Magnoliopsida; order Asterales; family Asteraceae; genus Flaveria; species Flaveria brownii. The sequence continues at coordinate 5,391 of BJCN01343448.1, forward strand.
CAAAATGTATAATTTTTATGAGGCTAATATAATGTGATAAATTGTTGATATGTCAATTTAGCTATTGTTTGATCTAAACTTTGATCTCACACGAGTTTGAACATTTCGATTTGATAGATGTTTATCTTTACTTCTATGGATTCTGTTGGGATTAACATAATGCCTCAACTTTTGAATTTGAAATCTGAAAACATATGTCACTTATATTATGAGACTAATTTAATGTGTGGTGAAAGATAATAGATTATAAAACTTTATTTTAGCAGCAGAAATTCTTGAACATATGTAAAATCATAAGAAAAACCATTTAATACTTCCAAAGAGTGTTATTTGTCGCATCACAACAAAGTTACAAATGAATAAAAATACCTATTTGTATCATACAAATAGTGCTAAACGCGATAAACTAAATCCATCAAGTTTTGCATTGTTGATTTGCTCATTCCTTAGCAGTGACATGCTTAAGCATCTTAACAAACCTAAAACATATCGGTTTTCAAAAATACGATTTGGTTATAAAAGTCGAGTAAGATAAAGGGTTAGAACAAAACATTTCAACCATCTTCGGGAGACGGTTTGGAGGGAAAGTCCACAACATCTATCTAAGTGAAAGAACACAAAATCAATTCACTGTTGCTGTTTTAGTTTGTATATAAGGACAAGAGCATTCATCTCTGTTGTTTAAAGATTTTTTGTATTTTCATCCCTGTTAGCATCTTCATCTTCTTCTCTATCTTTAAACTATAGAGTTTTGTGAATAATGATTCTCTAAACATAGAGATTCATTATTCATCAATCTCTATACATTGTATGAGTGTATAAGAGAGATCCCATGGGATGTTAAACAAGGTTAATAAATAATTGTAAAAAAATGATATTTAGTTAAAATATAAAGGTAGAGAAGAAGATTCTGATGTGAATGCTCTAAACGAGCCAAGACAAACTTATGTTTATCTAAGAACGACATCAGTTTGTTAACCTCTCAAAAACTCAAGTTTAAGCTTTAGCGCATTTCAAAGTTTATTTCTAAAACTCGAACCCTATCGTAAATACATTTTCAAGCTTAAGCTAAGCTCCTTTACTCCTTATCAAACATTTCATAATTATTTATAACCCATGCGTGAACTATTCTAAGACTGTAAATTTCTCACGGAAATGATTATATGTTTGGATTATGTTTAAACTAAACATTATAAAACAAGCTACCGTATTAAAATTATTAAATAGGAAAAAGTTTCAAGTGTCTGGGTGGTGTAGTCGGTTATCACGCTAGTCTCACACACTAGAGGTCCCCGGTTCGAACCCGGGCTCAGACATTTTTTTTAAACGTTTAATCGTATTGTGGGTCAAAGTGTCGAAGTAGCCTTTTATTTTATATCTTTGCTAATAAAATTGTAGAAGTTATTGAGCAGTCTTAATGAAGTTAAGATTATCGATTTAAATTGATAAATAAACGTTATATTTATTAATATATTTGTATCTTTCCATTTTAAGTGTTGGCATATTTTGTTGTTTGGCTCGGACATACAGTTTGACGAAATATATTTTTTACGCATTATTAAATTGCGATTCTAATTTGTATTTTAGTTGCTAAAGATGATTATATTAGCATAACTATCATAAACTCATACAAATTATGCATACTACCTATGTGATGTAAAAAGTCGATTCAACAAGAGGAAGAAGAGCATCTCCCTCTGGTAACTTCGTGGAGCGAGAGGAACGATTATCAGAAGCAGCTGAAGTCTGAGACACAAAGGCTGATTGCTGCTCACAGTTACTTGAATATTACTTATTTGAAATTGATGCAAAAACTTTTTATTAATGCCCGCAGAGCTGGCCCCGCGAGTAGTCGAACAAATGAAAGGAGCCCCTACGTGACTAAAGGTTCGTTTCTACTCCGCTTTTGACTCTTCCACTGGTTGGTGATAAGAACTCAAGCATATGCATTTATCCCCTCCATTAACCGAGAAAAAGACCTACGTTACACTAACTAGGAGCGTATTGGAAACGTCCTTAGTTCCTCGATTCATTCCGTGGCTCGAAATCCATCATTGGCTAAACAATCAGAAATCCCCTCAGGCTCAGAGCAGGACTAATATTCAAAACCCTCTTCAAAAGAGATGACGGATACATAGCGCCCATTTCTTTGAAATCACACTATAGTAATGCCAATAAAAAGAGTTTCCTCTAACTACAAGGTAATTTCTCAACTGGAGCAAGTAGCAAGTAGGACATCATCTACTACTTGAATCACATTCCTCACGGAACACTTTATCTATTTGCGCTAATGTGTCAGGTGAGGTCATACCACCAAAACGACAGCCGCTTCTAGTCTGGTCCGAAAGTGCCACACCTGAGAACAACATATGAATTTGCAGCAGGAATGCAGGAAAGTGTTGCGAGCCTGCGACTGCTTTACCTCTTAGCTGACGGGGTCAACTAAAGAAATGATTTCGTTTGAACCTTTTTATGTGCTCTCTCTCTTCTGTCAGGTGCAGTCGGTCAGGTGTAGCCAGGGAAGGCTTTGCTTCCCTAGCGGCTAGAGAGGATAAGCGATTTAATATCTTCCAAATTGTCGTTGCAAGAGGGCCTGCACTAAGGACCTATACGTTCGCAATTGTGAATTTTTTTTATAAATTTCTAATGTTCGTCTTTATGTACTTAAATTATATAAACGGTCTTTAACAACCATTAATCTAGTCTAGTGGCAGTGGTACGTCTTTCACCTTTAGGTGTTACGTTCCAAACTCACTTCAGACAATTTTTTAGATTTAGACTATAATATAGTATAATTGGATTATAACCATTGAAACGGTGTTTACTTTTAGAACCTATAACCCCGATTCAAATACATCTGTGTATTATAACTATAATTTATTGATTTATTATCATAGTATTAAAACCGTTGTTGTTCTAACATATATTCTTTTCTTTCTATCATTCTATATGGTTTCAGTCTCTTTTTATTTTTCACAATCTTCTTTCTATTTGGGTTTTCAAATGTGATTTCAGTTTCTATACAATGTTTGTAATCAAGTTGAGCCAAATTAGTCCATTAAAACTTGAGCTTGGTTCATTTCACTTCAAAGAGCTAAAACTAAACATTCCGTTCGTTTCAAACTTTATTTATAAAACTCGAGCTCTACTCTCGCATATATTTTTTTAAGCTTGAGCTCTGACTTGTTTGATATATTTTAACTATGTTATTTCGCATACCTTCATTCGCGTGATGAACTATTCCGATTGTAATTCATTAGAGGAATGATATTTTGTTTGAATTACATTTTAATATTAACATTAATAATAAGATACATTATAGTATTAAATTAGTTAAACATGCTCAAAATAACAAGTGTCTGGGTGGTGTAGTCGGTTATCACGCTAGTCTCACACACTAGAGGTCCCCGGTTCGAACCCGGGCTCAGACATTTTTTTAAACTATCTGATCCTATTAACATCCATATAGAAGTTGATGTTCTGTAATTAATAAATAAATGGTGGTATTTTGATTAATAAATATTTTCACTTTGGCATTTTTTATGACCGTTAATATTCATGATATTGTCAATCGAGGACTTAAATTCAATATATAATTCATATTTTTACCATTATTTCAAAGGCTCCTTAGTTTTTGTACGTGATGATTTGAGAAATAAAACGACAGGTACATGTTGTTTACCTACAAGTTAGTAGATCGCGAATCGAGCACCTTACGTGCTAATAGCTTGTAAGAAGTTGTTTGGATGCGCGGTTAGAAGTGATGGTACAATATCCCACGCTAGATGTGTAAATACGTTTTAAAGGTATAATTACTAGATATTTAAACTTTTAAGATGTCTTATTTAAGAAGTTATATATGTAGCCTGAATAAAAAATCCCAAAAGACATCAGCTTTTTTGTTTTGAGTAAACATATTTCAGCAACTGCATCGATTTCAGCTTATTGATAAGAAGGTTTTTCTGCCAATTCGAAAGTTCCTATGCTCTCGGTTGGACTATCGAACTAAACTCGAGCTGCTCAATACATGATACCATACGCGGATAGTTCATTGTTCAACTTCGACAGCCTCCGAGAAAAGGCTAATTTGGTAGTCTGGAATGCTTACGTCCGAACATTTTAGCCTTTATAATAGGACATTAAGATTGATACACATCAGAGATTGCTACTTTAAAGCCTAGCCACTTTAAAGCCTAGCCACAAATATCGAAGTATAAACATCGGACACATCCATAAACTTTAGCCTGAAGCCGATGTGTGTAACAAAACTCGGGCGTAAACGGGGAAATGAGAAGATACAAAGAGGATTTGATGTTCTTTCCCTTTCCTATGAGCACCTGTGGTAAAACCCATACAAAGAATAGATACAATGTACATGTGGTGCAGAATACCGTCACATAGGCATTGTGTCGAGTATGTGACTATAGCACCTCTTTTTCGAGTTTTAAAACTGCCATGAATGCTTCTTGAGGCACGTCAACTTTCCCGATCGCCTTCATTCTTTTCTTTCCAGCAGCCTAACAATAACCGCAAAGTGAAAGATATAAAATGTGTAACCGATATATATCTCATATGGGCAAACACACATACATTGTTTTCTAGAAAAGACAAAAACAATTACCTGTTTCTTAAGCAATTTTTTCTTCCTCGAGATGTCACCACCTAAAGAGAGATTAAAAAAAACAATAAACCAAGAGAAACATATCAACTTGTAGAGAAAGAAGTTCGTCATCAGAAGGATATATGAGGTGTAAGATGAAGGAAAATGGTATATAAAGTTACTTGATCCTCTTGAAACATTCAGCAACGAATGTCAGGTAGAAATTCTTTAATAAAGACTTACCATAGCATTTGGCAAGGACGTCTTTCCTTATCGCTGACAAACTTTCACTAGCAATCACCTTCGAACCTATGCATGCCTGGTAGAACAAGTTTATAGCATGAAGTGTTAACAAGTACGTGAAGCACTTGCGTTCATAAAGGAGTATGTAATTAAGTTATGTAGGCCATGGTTGAGATGATATACGAGGTAAGAAAACTGACGATACAAAAAAGAAAATATGCAGAAATCCAACCGTTAGTTAACTAGTTAAGACAAAATTAACAACAATAGACGAAATAACAAACAAGATAACGCCATGTGGTCCAGAAATAGGCGACTCTCCTAGATAATGGTTTAATAATGCTCAGTCATTTCACTTTTTTGATGATGAAAATAGACATAGTAAACCTCTTCTTAATACCCATATTTAAAGTTACTTATTGTGGAAAAAATATATATACTTTTAATAACATTGAAACTCTAGATGCAATTCTACATGGTTAGAGGCTCACGTGGGTCCTAACAATATCTTACATGAATATAGAGACGGATACCTTATAATCTTAACACCCCCCCAAGTTGGAGCAAATATATTTATTATGTACAAAAATAAGTTGATAACTTTCCAGTTTGAACAAACTTTACATGCTAAACACTCACACATGAACTCCCATACAGCAGACAAATGTTTATATATATGACCAGGAAAATTGTTACCAATATCGGTTTATAAATAAATAACTTTGAAAGAAAAAAAAAGCAAAGGTAAACCATTGTCCACTCTCCAAGCATGCACTAAAACTAGAGAATTAACTTTTAAAGGCATTAAATTTATCAAATAGCTTACTTGGATGGGCACTTTGAACATTTGCCTAGGTATAAGTTCCTTTAGCTTCTGAGTCAATGCCCTTCCCACAGAATATGCCTATAAATAGAAAAAATAAGTTGGAACATTATAACCTGTCAATGAACAAGGCAAAATGAAACAAAAATGTCAAGGTGCTGATTTTAATAAAAAATCATCCTCGGCCATCATACTAACAGCTGGAATTTCAAAACTGGCGAGGTGACATAAATTCCATAAACTCACAAAATAGCACGTTGATTGCTAGGTGGGGTTCATTCTTCATACCGATTTCTTAAGGGATTATCAAGAACTTTATAATTTAATTCATGATAAACAATAAAGATTTCAGTGCAATTGCAGCTGTATCTTTTCTGTTGCAACGCATGCAAGGACACTTGTATAAAATAGAAATAAATCCTTTTCATCTTCAGGATCCAACTTGAAGGAAAAATGACTAAAACTACCTTATCTTTGTGTACAATTGTAGACAAAGGCTCCACACCATCACCGTTTATTAACACATCTAGCTTTATCAAATCACTTTCCTTGTACCTGCAGACACAATTAGATCACATGTACAACATCTACTGACTTAAGGTGAGACAATTTGAATAATGTCAATTGAATTAACAAAAAAGCTTAGCCATCCTAAAGAGTATTTAAGGGCATGACATGGTAATTATATTTCAGAAAATCTACCACACGACTAATTAATAGAGACAACTAGGAAACAAGTGATAGATAAGTGCAACAATTAAAGACATAATTTGATTAACTAAATAAAGGTTTACCCAATAAAAGAATATTCCATACTAGCATAACCCTTGCTCCTTGACTTCAGCTGATCAAAGAAATCACCTACCATCTGCAAAAGCCAAAAAGGAAACATCACATTTCATATTTTAAAAGAGAATTCATAAGGCAAGATGTGGTAGACCTCCTTAAAAGGTAATATAAAATATAAAATATCAACAAGCAGGTCTTAAATTTATGTCATGGAACAACCTCAGCTAGTGGCATCTCATAGGTGAGTGAAGCTCTAGTCTCTGTAATAAATTTCATTCCTTTAAATTCTCCACGTCTGTCTTGAGAAAGTTCCATAAGTGAACCAATATAGTCTTTAGGGGTTAGCATTTCAATCTACGGAAAGGATATAAACCATCAAGATTTAAACAGAACATAAGGTGTGCAAGATATTATAATACCATAAGAGGAAGATCAGAATAGTGACAAACCTTCACCATGGGTTCTTCAATCGACTTCCTCTTACCTTGTTCAGGAAGTGCTGATGGGTTTGAACATTCAACCTAAACAAGTGAGAGGAAAGATAGTTCATGTGAATTCTGTTAAAACATATTACCATAATAGTGATGGTGCATACTGTTTAAAATACATCAAGCATGTCACTTTAAGTCCATTTGCTCTATTTCATATATAACTTCGCTGTTTTATCCCCTTCCTAAATTAAGCACAGTGTATTTTTTACAAGAAGCATTTTTTAAATATACAAATATACCAGAATAGAGAGGAAAGAGAAAGGAGAACATTGTGGAGAAAGAAACGAGATATAATTAGAACTTACAGTTTCACCATTGACACAGTGCACCCTGTATACAACACTTGGTGCAGTAGTTATTAGAGTTAGATTGTATTCCCGTTCAAGTCTTTCCTGTGCAATAAAACTATCATATCCATGATGACAAAAGTTATCATGATGTAATAATGAAAATCATAGATAAAAGACATCACATACCTGAACAATTTCCATATGAAGAAGACCCAAAAACCCACATCTAAATCCAAAGCCCATAGCACTTGATGTCTCTGGCTCAAACTGAAAAGCATTGATTACAAAGAAACAAACCATTTCCATCGTGAGTAATAAATGCAAACAGCACAGTATGTGTGCTAACTAATTATACAGAGATGAGATGACGCTAAGCACATAAAAATAACTCTGGTAAAAGTGAATGATAAATTCTGTCAGCTGACACTAAGCTTAGCCGTAATCGATGGTTCAGCATGTTACCAATCAACATGATCCAAAATAGAAATTGACAACATAGCATTGACAAATAAAAATTTGTGACAAAATTCAGAATTAAAGTGATCCGCAATAAACAAACTGACAACATATTGATGTAAATGTCAAAATGTAATTTGCAACATAATAGTTCTAAGAAATCCCCAATACATAATGGGCACTGAATAGAAACACGATGATTCCACATCAACACTCAAATTAAAAGGGCGTACCTGGTGCTGCAAAGAGCTCCCGCGTTTTCGCAGGGTCCAGGGAGGGTCCGTCCCATTTAAGGGAAGATGTACGCGGTCTTTCCCCCACATTTCCACATCAACACTCAAATTATGGTTCCTAATTGGCATTGTTCAGCCTAGGTGGTCATATGGGACTATGGGCATATGTTAAGATTCCTATTCTTTATTTGTAAAATTTTCCGGGCTTTCTCTTTATCCAAAATTAAGAAAAAAATTGATTTGGAAAGACCCAAGATTGTGTTTTTACTCTCTTTCACATATTTCTTTTCTTCAGATAAAGCGCATAGCATAGATTAAAGTTTCAAGGCGAAATTCTATAAATGCTCTGAAGAGCAATATACAGAGAATACATCAGAAATTCAGGAAACTGTTTCAGAAGATCCCTATAATTGTTGGATTCATTTCTACTAGAGGTCCCTCCAATGGGATCCTAATCAATTTATAGATGTAATCTCTCTATTATACAGCTGTCATTTGTACGTAATTAATGCTACAAATTTCCACAAGATATAGAACTATGTCTTCAGCGTCGCATTCATTACAACAAATGACCCAGATCAACAAGTCAAGAAACTTAACCTTCAATGCAGCATCATTAAGCTGTAGTTTCTCCAGTGCATCACGTAAATCAGGAAATCTGTAACAACCAATGATGCCAATTAGCACCACAAATGCAGGTGTGTAAAAGAATTAAATAAAAAGATAACATGGTAATGTAAGAAAGAAAAGAGATGTACTGGTCAGCATCTACAGGAAACAAGCCACAGAATACCATAGGAGTGGCCTCTTTATATCCAGGTAGAGATTGCTCTGCTTTTCTACTATAGTGGGTTATGGTGTCACCGACCCTAGCATCTGCTACTGACCTTATTGAAGCTGACATGTATCCAACCTGAAACAATAAACTTATTCTTGATCTTACTTACAAAATTTTTTTTCAGGCATTGCCCTTTTACCCAAAAAAAAATAATAATAATAACAAATCCAAACATAAGATAGCTTTTAAAAGAATACCCAAAGCTTCTAGGTGACTCAGACTTCTTTGCACAACAAGCAATGCTGACCAGTATATATAATGCTACAAATATACCAGTGAAAAGTATTCTTACCTCACCAGCATATAGTTCATCAACCTGCTGCTGATTAGGAGAGAGAACTCCAATTTCATCAGCAAAATAATCCTGCATCATGCCATATGTCATACAAAGAAAGAAAAATTAAACCTAAAAGACAAACTTTTAACGTTCTCAGCTAAATTATGTCTTCTTTAAGAATCAAGAGATATGAACTTGCAGGTTTCACCCAACTAGATAAAACAGCCTTAATCAGCATATTGTAATAAATATCAAACATAACAATTTAACAAATTTATGAAGTAAACAAGTTGAAGAATGTGGTTTTACCTTGCCACTAGCCATAAAAAGAATTCTGTCACCTTTCTTTACAGTTCCATCAATAACACGAAAATATACAATAACACCTCTGTACGCATCATAATAACTGCAAAATTCATAGATATTAACAGTTACTCACACAATTATTCCTGTTAATAAGAAACGTGTAAAACTATGATAGTAGAAAAATATCATATCTTAAGAAATATAATACACATTGACAGAAGTAAAAATTTCTAGATTCATGTAAGAATTTGCTGAAGGATTTCATACCTATCAAATATAAGAGCTCTCAAAGGTCTTCCGACAGAATCAGGTGGTGGAGGAATTTTTTGAACAATTGCAGTCAGTATTTCATTAATACCAATTCCCTCCTGTAACAAAGATATGGTTTTTATGTTACATTGTTACCTATTACCATCTCAGAATATTTCACAAAGCCTTAGGGCCTGTTTAGTTCACAGAATATTTTTAAATGGAATTGGAATCTTAAATGTAAATGGAATTTGAAAATCCATGAACCAAACGGGCCCTTAGTTTCAAAATTTTGATAATATATAAGTGAATGATTTCTTGTTAATTGAAGCTCATGAGCTCAAGACTTTATGAAGATGACTCGTAGGGATGTCAAAGGATGACTTCTTTGAGAAAAAAGAACTTAGATAAACTTGTTTTCTTCACCGGATATAAAAGATTACATTGTAGAGCATATATAACTAGTCTTTAAAAACTAAAAAATGTCACAGATTACATAGGATATATATACCAACTAACCTTTGCTGAGCAGTAAATAGCATTGCTGCAGTCCAAACCAATAACCTATTAAAGCGATGCATTGAATTAGAAAGTGAGGAGCAGAAGTAGCTCCAATTAACGGTTCAACAATAACAACTCGAAGTTCCAAAGTAAGATTACTCCAAAAATTGAGGACTAAAAGTTCATCAGGACAAAAAATTGAGGACTAAAAGTTCATCAGGACAACAGGAGCATCATAGTAAAATCACAATGAAGAAATCCAGGTGAATATAAGAATATAATCCAAAAGGACTATTGGAAGGAATTTTAGAAAATGGAGTTCCTGGCGTGTAAAGGTGCCACAACCATCAAAAGGAACTCATCCAAACTCATCTTCACAAAGGTTAGAAGGGCATGACAAAATTTTGCAACATTATTGAAGTCAAATATTTTAGCACAGGTTAATTAAATAGAGAATGTCACATTAATGTTATATTGGAGCAGAAATAACTAATGCATAGGCTACCCTAGAGCAAAACCCATCAACTACAAAAATAATCATAACCACCTCCTGCAAACTAACCTCTTCAATCTCTTGAACAACACGGCTTGGTTCGGCTCCTGGAAGATCTATTTTATTCAATACCTGCAGCAGTAAAAGAAACGTTGGACTGTCAGATAACATGATGAATATCAGTATTAAAAGGCTGTTAAGACATCCATCCATAATTTAAGCACCATTTTATTTTATATTGTCGTCTTTTATTATCCTATGAGGCGTATCATAGACCCAAGGTTTTCCCCTCATGCTGATATACTAGTAAGGACACTTGGTTAGAATGGAAACAGGAGCAAGAATAATATGGGATGGGGTGGTGATGCTTGGTTGATAGTATGGATGGATATGCTCCAACTTGAGGAGTGCCAGAAGATACATCCATGATTTAGGCCGTAACATTAGTATATATGATTTTATTTTGTTTGCTTTTATTCTCTCATCGTGCATATATATAATCAAGGTTATCCCCACATAACAAGATACATATTCACAACCATGATTAATTAACAGGCAATAGCAGGAAAATAAACAGTAAAGAAGACCACTGATAAGAAGTGATTCGTACACCATATAATTTTCAGTATTAGTGTTGTACCATGGGTTGTTAATGTGGCATATGATGAACTTAGTAGTGTATAAATCATTACCCATAAATAAAGTATAATACCAACCAATTCTGGGAAAATAAAGTGACAAACAATCATCTTCACTCACACACATAGTGCAGGTTGTAATGAAACTGAGATTACTGTTATTTCTGGATGAAAATTACAATGTGGCAACACCTCAATATATAGAGGTGGAAACCCTAATCTAAGGCCCATCAAGGCCCATGGGCCGGTTTAACGGGCTAATATAATTGGACTAACTAACTAAGCTATTTACATTAACAGAACTAACTAACTAGTCTATTTTACATTAACA
>BJCN01343449.1:0-13815 GCA_018326445.1 Flaveria brownii
TAAAGAAGAATACACCGATGGTGATTTGGATGAAGTTCGTGAAGACTGGTCGCGCTACGTATTGAATTTCATTTATATGTAGGCCTGCAATGATATATTTGGACTTGTGTATTAGTATTGCAATGAATTTGAACTTGTATTAGTATTGGTATTGCAATGAATTTGGACTTGTTTTATGCTTTGTAGTTGTTATTTAACAACTTTTATAAATTTTGCTGGTATTTAAATGGATTTCGCTTTTAGTGTTATTCGACAATTTGTTTTATAAAATAACAAGTAAATTTATTAAAAATAAAAAATATTTAAAAATGCAGCTAATTTTATCACATGCATTGCGTATCATATTTAGCACATCATAAAAATTATATAGATGACACGTGCATGTGCGTTATCTAGTCATTTATGACTACCCCTTCCTTCACGAACATTGCCCGTCATCTTTTACGCGTCATAAAATGTGCGTCATCTTTTGCGCGTCATAGAAAGATGACGCGCGGATGCGTGTCATCAATCATTTATGACTATCCCTTCCTTGACACGCATTTGCACGTCATCTGACCCTAAAGATGACGCGCAATGCGCGTCATCTATTATAACTTTTCTAGTAGTGACTTTATGTATTTTTATCCTTTTTGTAATATATTAGGATATGCGCTATTGCATGTAATAGTCACTAGTCAAAATGAAATCTGCCTTTTGACTCTACATTGATTTTGTTGTCTTTCGATGTTCCAACTGGCTTTCCAAGTATAGCCAGTTGTGGGATATAGTATAAAGTATCTCAAACTCTTCTATTGTAAAATAGAACTTATGCATTGTAACTATTGTAAGAGAACATAAGATTAATATAAAACATTCTTGAAAACCTTATATATTGTTCTTGAGTTCTATCTCATACATACTTGCTTGTGTTCATTGCATACTAGTTCCAAAACCCGGTTCACAAGTGCTCTCACACTCTCCTCATTATGAGACTGATTGTATCAACCATCACTTAACCGGTCCTGCAATTGGTATCAGAGTGTTACAGGCTCTTGATTGTAAGATCTCACAATCTTAAATCTCCTCGGTTCTCAAAAAACATTTAACTTCTCAAATGGCAGCATCCAAGGCTGATATGGAAATCGGTACCATTGTAAAGTCCGCACTGATCACTCCTAATGATTTTGGTACTTGATGCATAAGAATGGAAGGCTTCATCAAGTCATAACACAGCATGATGTGGGAGTATGTTACTAAATAACCTTATGTTCCATGCACCTCTTCAGCAGCTGTTGGAGGTGGCATGATTCCAAAGGAGGTGGCTGACTATTCTGAAGAAAATAGAAAGAGAATAGATATAGACCAGAAAGCCATGACTACCCTTCAAACTGCATTTACGAATGCCATCTATAGAGGCATCAAGAAGTGCAAAACTGCTAAGCAGCTTTAGGATGCGCTGAAGCTGATGTATGAAGGTTCTTCTGATGCCAAAGAAAACAAGAACGATCTTCTGAAGCAACAGTTTGAGAATTTCATCTACAAATCAGGTGAAACCATGACATAACTATACTTCAGGTATGTTGAGATTATGGATACTCTGGTTGATGTTGGAGTAAAACTTGAGAACAAGGATATTGTGAGAAAGTTCATGTCCTCTCTTCCCAGACAATGGACACACTATTGTGTGGTCATCAAGAGGACTGAAAATCTCAAGACCCTCACTCACATTAAGTTGTATGGCATACTCAGTGGTTACCAGATGGATACGATCATGCAAAATTCATCTTGCAACTCCAGCAATCAATAGAGTTCTGCCCTTCATGTGGCTGAAAGGGATTATAGAGAACCACAACACCATTTCATCTCTTACCCTGACAACTCACCCAAGGGCCCTTTCATCACCTTACCCTGACAACTCACCCAAGGAAGCCCATTCAAAGAGACAAGCTCATCACATGCCTTTGTGTCTCATGATGAAAGCACAAGCAACTTTCTCTTCACCCTTAAAGACTTGGACTGTATCTATCCTGGTGGCTTGGAGTATATGGAGATAGTTCTACAAATGGCTCTTCTCACTCACAGAGCCAAGAAGTTCTACAAGAGCATATGGAGAAAGTTTCCCAGCAATGTATCTAGTGGAAAGTTTGGGCTAGATAAAAACAATGTGAAGTGTTACAACTGTAACCAAATGGGTCACTTTGCTAGGGAGTGCAAGGCACCCAGGACAAATGGTGGCCAAGCACAACCCAAGCCAAATTACACTGAGGGAGCTCCACACACTGAGAAGCCAAAGCAGCAAGCTGCAGTTGCTATTGAAGAATGAGGCTTTGACTAGAGCTTCCAGGTAGAAGATGTATCTCCAAACCAAGCACAGATGGCAGATCTACACGAAGCCAAGGTATTGGAGCATCTTTGCTCCCCAGAATGCATTGCTAAAGTAAATAGATACAGGTCCTATAACTTAGAGATGAGATCTAATCTTGAGTCCTTGAACATCTTAAAATTTGATTTCAAAAGAGCTGAAAATAAGTATAAGTTAAAATTAGAAGACTTAACGAAAACTATTTCAACTCGTAAACATGAGCACACAAACTATAGGACTCAAATCAAAGATCTCATCACTAAGTTAACTGAGGGCCAGGCTGAGCAAGTGATTTGCAAAGCCAAGGCAGGGTAGCATGTTCTTGAAGAAGAGACCTTCAGGAACATCATATCCTTATCCCGGTATTCCAAAGTGTGTTATTAGACAAATATGGACTAGCATCTACTGAGATAGCTCCTTCACACCCTCTATTATCTATAAGATCTCCCAGGTGTGGAACTAGTCAAGATGAGCTCCCATCCATAGATCCTAGTGATGAAGAGGATGAAAAGAAGGTAGTGAATGATGGACCCAGGAAGAATGAAGAGGAACATCCTAACAAGGGTCACTACTATTCTAAGGAGAGGAATAAGTCAAAGATGACTAAGTCCAAGAGGATGAACTTGATCCAAGCAGCAAAAAGGAGATCAAAGAAAGCTCAAAAGATCAAGGCCACCTTCAACTCCAAGCAGAAACATGTCTTTATCACTACAGGTTTTGAAGTGGTTGAGACTGCTAACACAACTCTGAACTCTAATACCAAGAGTTCAAGTACATGTTCAACTCATCCCTGTGAAGGAAAGAAGACTAATCAGTTGTTCACCACTGCTGGATAGCATGAACCATCCACCTCCAAAGGCAAGCTTCACCCTAGGAAGCCTGCCATAACATCTGCAAAGATGGGGATAGAGATGGAAAGTGATCAAACTCAGTCTTCCACTAATAAGACGACTCTCCGAAGTAAGCACATGGATTGCATTATGTTTGGCAGTACTTCTCATCTTGCTAAGGATTGTATCTACAATCCCATGAGTATTGTCAACATAACAAGGAAGTATACTTCTGAGAAAAAAAGAAGAAGAAAGCTTCGGATGAAATTTGTGTTTCTTTTGGAAGCTCCAAAATGAAAATGAAGACAAGTGAAAATTTGCCTTCGGAAGAAATTTTGGTCTCGAAAGAAAAATGCTTCCGAAGGACTGATGCTTGCTGTAGTGAAAGCAAGATCTTCTAAAGGGTCAGTCTCCAAAGCATCTGAAGTTGTAACAACTTTCGAAGCATTGAAGGTCAAGTTTAATCTTCCAAGGATGGTGTAGAAGATAAAGGAAGACCATGTGACTGAAAATTCTTCACTCAAAATAGCAATTGTTCCCTATAGTCTTAGTATAGGATCAATTACTGTTGCATTGTCTTCAGTTCATTTTGAAGAGTCCAAGACCAATGAAGCTTGGGTTTCCAAACGTAACTAATTCTCCTTTTATTATGCAGGAACATCTGAAGACCAAAAGAAATGTATGGATCATTGACAGTGGCTGTTCCAGGCACATGACAGGCAATGGCTCTTTAATTTAGAACTTTGAGAAAATTGATGAAGGGCCACTTGCTTTTGGAGGAGATGCTGGTAGTTACATTACTGGAAGGGACAGGGTCACAAATGGTAAGCTCAGCATTGAGAAGGTAGACTATGTTAAGGAGCTTCGGTACAATTTACTGAGTGCATCCCAATTTTGTGACAAGAGACATAACATGCTCTTTACTGAGCATTAGTGCATTGTTCTCAAGCCCGGAGTGGTCATTCCTCAAGAGCACATTCTGCTTAGAGCACCCTGGAAAGGGAACATGTACAGGATGGATTTGCAGGAAACATCCCCTTCAGGAGAAGTTTCTTCCTTTCTTTCTAAGGCCAATAGTGATGAATCTTTCCTTTGCATAAAAGAATGTGCCATGTAAACTTTAAGAACATGAAAAACTTAATTAAGAATGATTTGGTAACTGGAATGCCAAAGAAAGACTTTATAAGGGATGATCAGTGTGTTGCTTGCCTGAAAGGGAAACAACACTTGGTGTCTCACAAACTAAAGGAAAAGAACTCAATCACTACACCCCTACACCTATTACACATGGATCTCTTTGTCCTCACCAGTGTAATGAGTTTAGGAAGGACCTCATACTATTTGGTGATCACAGATGATTTTACAAGATTCAATTGTGTTTTCTTCTATAGAACTAACCATGAAACTCTTGAGATCTTGAAGAACTTGTTTCTGAAATTTAAGAATCAAAGTGATCATAAGGTCAAGACCATAAGACGGGATCAAGGAACTGAATTCAAGAACCAAATCCTTGACACATTTTGTGATGAAAAGGTTATTACAAGACAATGTGTGCTTCCATGACTCCTCAGTAAAACGATGATGCTAAGAGGAGAAACAAGACACTTATTGAATCTGCAAGAACCATGTTGTCTGACTCTAAGCTGCCTATCACCTTCTGGGCAGAGGCAGTCAACACTGCCTGCTATGTGCAGAATAGATTTTTAGTAGTTAAGACTCATGGTAGGACTCCTTAAGAACTGTGGCACAAAAGAAGACCTTTCATTGGTTTTCTTTGGTCATTTGGATGTCCTTGCACCATCTTGAATACCAAAGATCAAGTAGCCAAGTTTGCTGAGAAATTAGATGATGGAAACTTTATTGGATACTCTTCTCAAGCTAAGGCTTATAGAGTATACAATCTCAGAACTAGAGTAGTTAAAGAATTAGCCAACATGATCTTCAATGATCACACGCCCTGTGTGAAAGGTTCTGGTCCTAACTGGCTATTTGATCTTGATTTAGTTACAAACTGTTTTAACAAATCTTCTAAAGATGTTTGCAGGATCTACAGGTAATAATTCAATAGAGGATCCTGCTCCAAGATTTGAGTTGAGAAGACCAAGCAAGACAACTACTTCAGCTCCAGTTGTAACTAACCCTGCAGGTGACTTTCCCATCAGCACAACATTGACAAATCAAGCTGATGCATCTGAAGTGCCTGAAAATTCTAGCTCAAAGGCACAAAACAAAATGGAAGGAACTTCAAATGTGGTAGAAAATGGTAGTGATGATAGTGATCAAGAATTTCTTGATGCTGACAACCACTCCATTGAGGACAACATCAATGATGTCACACACTCATTGGATCAAGCTTCTCTTGATAAGTGTGCTAATGTGGTGGGAGAGACTTCATCACTAGATTTAAACTTCTCAAATTTAGGTCTTCCTGAACAACTTGCTATGAATCCTCAACTTTGGATCCACAAGTCACACCCAACCACAAACATCATTGGAGATGTTAACAAGGGGTAAGAACAAGAGGACAAACCTATGATCTAAATGTTTGTCTTCACTCTTGTTTCTTGTCCCAGATAGAGCCAAAGAAAGTGGATGAGGCTTTGAAGAATGAAAGTTAGATTAAGCAATGCAAGAGGAGCTTCTTCAACTCAAAAGGAAAAACGTTTGGAGTCTATGTCCTCTTCCACAAGGGAAGACTATCATAGGAACCAAATGGGTGTTTAGGAGTAAGAATGATGATAGAGGACTTGTAATCAAGAACAAGGCAAGACTGGTTGTTCAAGGATACACACAAGAAGAAGGCATTGAGTACACTAATGTTTTTGCTCCAGTAGCAAGACTTGAAGCTATTACGATATTCCTGACGTTTGCTGCATCCAAGGACTTCAAGGTCTACCAACTTGATGTCAAGTGTGCATTTCTATATGGGGTGATTGATGAAGAAGTATATGTCAAACAGCCACCTGGCTTTGCAGACCCAGATCATCCTAATTATGTCTACAAGCTTGATAAAGCTCTTTATGGGTTGCACCAAGCTCCAAGAAAGTGGTGTGAGACACCATCTCGGTATCTCTGTCAGCATGGCTACAAGAGAGGTCCTATAGATGGAACTCTCTTCATCAAAGGTACATGGAATTATTTGATTTTAGTTCAAGTATATGTTTATGACATTATCTTTGGTTCAACTAATCCAAAGCTCTGCCAAGACTTTGAGAAGCTGATGAAGAAAAGATTTGAAATGAGTGCAATGGAAGAACTCAATTTCTTTCTTGGAATTCAAGTGAAGCATGTTAAAAATGGCATCTTCATAAGTCAGTCAAAGTATGTGCAGGACATACTTACAAGATTCACCATGACTGAATGTAAGATAGCAAAGACACCTATAGCCAGAAACCACTCCCTTGGACATGATATTAAGGGGAGTGTGTAGATGAACATCTTTACAAGGCTATGATTTGGTCTCTTATGGATCTTACAGCGAGCGCCTGATATCATGTTTGCTACATGCATATGTGCAAGATATCAAGCTAACCCCAAGATGTCACACCTAGCTGGTGTTAATAGGATTCTTAGATATCTCAAAGATGCTCCTAAGCTTGACCTTTGGTATCCAAAGAATTCTAACTGTAATCTGTATGCATATACAGATATTGACTATAGTGGTTGCAACATGACTGCAAAGTCCACCTCTGGGGGATGTCAATTTGTTAGTGGAAGGATAGTCTCATGGCAAGGAAAGAAACAATCCTATGTATTTGCATCAATTGCTGAAGCTGAATACATTGCTGTAGCAAGCTGCTGTGCTTAAGTACTTTGGATTCAGAATCAAATGTTGGACTATGGATACAACTTCAAAGAGACTCCTATCCACATAGACAACAACAGTGCCATCTCTATCACAGAGAATCCTTTGCAGCACTCAAGGACAAAGCACATCAACATAAGGTATCATCTAATTAGAGATAATCATGAAAAGAGATTGATAAAAGTAATCAAGGTTGATACAAATGAACAATATGCTGATCTGTTCATAAAAGCTTTTGATGAATAGAGATTTAAATATCTTGTATCAGCTATTGGGATGATCAACCTTGAATAGATTTTCTTAAAACATAATCTATATTATTTGTAAAACGAACTGTGTCGTAAGTTGTCTAAATTATCACCTACATAAGCCTAATTTATCTTGGAAAAGAATCCTTTTCAAATGATATTCCTTAACATTTTGAAAATTTACAGGTGTATTTTCTTTTAGAAGAGATTAACATTGCCTTCGGAAGAATTTTAAGTCTTCTAATCCCATAACTCCTTAAAAGAAATTTACCTTCGGAAGAAATGTTTAAATTTCTTCCGAAGCCAAATATTCTTCTAAGTACTTATGTAAATTTAAAGAACAAATTTCTTCCGAATGAAATTAAGCTTTGAAAGTTTTATTCTCTTTAAAAATAAAACTTTCATCTTTTAATTTCTTCCTAAACCAAATACTTTTAGGAAGATAGAATACTCTATGTAATTTTTCTTTCGAAGCTAAATTCTCGTTAATTTAAGAAATATCTTTCGAAGCAAATTTTAGCTTCAGAAGTTTTTCACAAAGCTTCCGAAGATAAAAACTACCTTAGGAAGAGTTTCAACTTCCAAGAAAACTATCTTTTTGGGCACTTTGTCAGAGGTGGGACTGACATTCGGACTTGAAAGTTTATTCTTTTGCATTAACTTTGTCTCAAGTCCATTTTGTGTAAATATACCCAACGGTTCCTTCCTCTTTCACTTTCTTCTTCATCTACAAACTTCTTTAACTTAAAATTCACTCTCACCGCCTTTGTTCTTATCTTCCTTCACCACAAAGCTACCTCAAATGGCCAACCCTAACCGCAGAAACTTACCAAATTTTTCCATGCAACTTCATTGGCAACACAACCTGGTTGCTCTATTAAATTCTGAGAAAGATCCAAGTTTCTCAGAGGTTTGCCGTTTTCTTGCTCTATCAAACTACTTCACCTCCCTCATCATTGATCCTCCAATCTATGAGGATCAAATGTTGGATTTCTGGAAGACCTGCTAAGAGGTCACCATGGATGGGGAGAAGGCACTTTCTGTCACAGTGCAGGGGAGGACATTGTTCATCACTACAGCCTCCATTAACTCACACCTACAGCTGGATGATGCAGAAGGTGAAGTGTCATTTCCAAAATCTTCTATAAACTACTCTTTTAAGCTGATGGGCTATGAAGGTGACTTTTTATTCAGAAACTTCAAGAAAGGGAAGGTCTCACCTCAATGGAAATACCTCCTCCATGTTATTATCCACAGTCTATCAAATAAACATGGAGGTTGGGACCAGATTCAAGAAGATCTTTCTTTTATAGTCCATGGGATTGTTCATGCGGTCAAGTTCAGGTATTCATAATTTGTGTATAATAATCTGCTTGCAAACTTTGACTCCTTAGAATATTACATGTTTCGTAGATATGTCCAGTACATTCTCAACTGTTGCAGGATAAGTTGGGGTCACTTAACACTTAGTTTTTCACTCAAACACACCTTGAACAACACTCATATAAAGAGAGAGTCAATAAGAGTTGATCACAATATAGCAAGTAATAAGAAACACAAGAAGTAATATTCAAGGTACTTTTATATATTGCTTCTCAACTCAAGTATTACAAGACTCTTACAAACCCTGCTCAAAAGAGATACAATGAGAACTTATATATAATACTACCTACAGCCGGATATACTTTGATAATAGCTGGAATCCTATAACTAAAGCCTATACTACAAGACTATAGTTTAAGGTATCTGAAATAAAGAATTATCTGAGATATGGCAGTCAGGACATGTCCCTGACTTACCTTTTGTCACCAACTAAAGTTGGTAACCTATACTATCATAAAAGGTAAACAATGGAATAAGGTATGGTCAACTACATGGCTCTTTAGGAAGAAGCCATGCTATGTCTGCAGCAGAGTGTCAGAGACCATAGTTGTGTCCATTGGTCCATAGCAGTGCCTTACGAAGGTTAAGTGACTTCGGAAGAACAAGTTCTTCCGAAGCTACTTATACTTTGGAAGAGACTGCTTCTTTTGAGACTTGAAAACTTCTTATTTTCTTAACTTCGGAAGTAGAGTTCTGTCTTCGGAAGTTGATCTTTCACTTTGTCTTCGGAAGAACTCTACAACCTTCAGAAGTTCCATTTTAAGCTTCGAAAGCCTTTGTATGTAGTACCAAAAATTATCTAAGTGAATTGGTTTTGGTTACATCAGCCTTCTTCTAGATCCAATAAACTCCCCCTAGGCTGATGCTACCAAAACTTCACTTATCTCTTCTTCTCAAAACTTTCAGCACCAAGGAGAGTAGATATTTATCTCTTTCCTTGTTCGTCCCTGATGTGGTGCTGAGAAGTTTGTACAAGTCCTTAGTAGACAGGAAGTCCAGTCTGTTACCTTGGATGATGTGTTCTCTCTCTTGTTTCCCTCTGCAAAGAGTTAGTTAATGGGAACTGTAATCATATTCCCATCTAACTATAGGTTCCAATTCTGGACCCTCCACCATCTGTAGAAAGGCAGCACCCTTGGTGGAAGATCTTTCCTTGTCTTCCTTTCTTCTCAACTTCAACTCTTCTTCAATCTTGGCTTTTGCAGTTAGCTCGGCTAGATGAAGACTGCTAAGATGATTTCTGATGACTGCAGCAGTTTTAGAGTTGGAGGGGTTGGAAAATGGCTTCTCTGCTAACTCAGCAATATCAAACCGGCTGGAGTGTAGCTGAGAGGTTGCATTAAGTCTATTGACTTTGCCATTTTCCCTTTCCACAAGAAAGTTGTGAGAAGCTTCATTGAACCTCCACTGGATTATTTTCTTTCTAGGCACAAGAGACTGACTGGGAATCTTGTCCTCTTTCCTTGTATCCAGTAGAGTCACTAGTTTTCTTCTAAGTTTCTTCTCTTCATCAATTAATGAATCTGAGTAGAGGCCTAGAAGTCTAGCAGTCTGGTCCAATGTGCCTCTAGGCAAATCAAGGAATTGATTTCTTGTGAGGCAACATGAAGATCCATCAACATAGGTGATGTTGACAGAGTCTTTTTCACATGAGACTTCACTCAAGGTTGTGCAGTTTATGAGCTAGGTCTTGATTGCCTTGAATTCCTCAAGAGAGAGATGTTGAGAAGGCTGAGGGGATGGTTTGGATGGTAGTTGGGTAGGTTGTGGTTCAGAGGTTCTGGGAAATGTTTTAGGTTGAACGATGGGAAGTTTAGGTGGTTGGGGTGATGAAGTGGATGTGGGTAAAGATGTAGGTTTAGGGGTGAGAGGTTTGGTTTTGATAGTGAAAGGTAGGGGTGAGGGTTGAGGTTGAGAGGTTGCAGTGAAGGTCATTCCCTTTCCCTTTCTGTACATCTCTTTTCTCTTTCCCATACGGATGTCAGCCTTGATTTCACTGACAATCCGTTGGAGTCTCTTCTCTGACATAGGACCCACCTGCCTTCCAGAGAAGCCATGGGCCTGAAGATAGTCTTTCATCCAGGCCTTTTCACTTAGCTTCCTGGTTGCAGTGACCCTAGCTTCTTCCTCTTTCTTCTTCTTCTCCTTTGTCTTTTCTCTTGCAGCTTTTCTTCTTTCTTTCTCCATTTGATCCTCTTCTTTGTTGTACATCCAGAGAATCGTCTCATCATTGTGTGGAGAGAGTTCTTGAAAATTAAAGCCTCTGGAAAGTAGGAATTTTATCCTGTCTTTCCTTAGCTACAAGTCCGCTTCTTTCGGTTCTTCTTTCTCCTTCTCTAAGGCCAACCTGTCTTCTTCTTCTTGTTTCAGCCGGGTTGCCTTCTTCAGATTCACCAACTCCTCTAGTGGTAGCTGGAGTATTTCTTCATTGGCAGCTCCCAAGTTGATGGGCTCGTCAATGATATCTTCTCTCTTCTTGTTGTCGATATCCTCCTGATTGGCTGCAGCTGCTTTTGTGCTAGCAGCTAGCAACTTTTCAGTAGGAAATCTTCCTTTCTTCTGTAGTTTCTCAATCCTTTCCTCTTCCTGAAGCTCTTCCGCAGTCATCTTTCTTTTCCCTTTATCTTTTGAAGAGCTTAACTGTGGTGGTTCTTGGAGAGTGGATTCTGATTGTGAGAGAGGTAGAGAGGATGTCTGAGATGGAGGTAGATCTAGAAAGTCCTTGCTGTCCACTTCAGATGCCATTTCAAGGATTGCATCTGTGATGATCAGTTCTTCAGACAAGTTGAACAGTCCTTCCGCAGCTTCCATTTCAGCTTCGGAAGATTCAGCTTGTTCTTTCAAGGCTTTAACTTCAACTTTAGAAGTTGGAGGAGATGCAAATTCTATCCCAACTGCTGCAGTTGCTGGGCCATCAGTCCCCATTTCCCCTTCAAATGAATCTTAGGTTCCATGTAGACCTTAGGTTTACCAACTTCTTCCACAGTGGTAGAAGGTGCAGTAAGCCTTTGAAGCTCTTTAGCTCTAAAGTAAATCATTGTAGTATCAGGGCTTGGCTGATCAAAGAAGGATCTAAACACAAACTTGGTGAACAGTCTGTAGAGATCACTGAGCATCTTTGAGTCAATCTGAAGAGTAACTTGAGATGACTCAGACATAGTGATGATAGAAGATGTGGATGTTGAAGATTGGATCTGTGGTTCTTTAGATGTTTGTCTCTGAATATTCTCCCCCTTTTTTGTAGCATCATCTTGAGAGCTAGATGAACTGGAGGAAGAAGTCAATGAGACTTGAATGGGTACATGCCTAACAGATCCCTCTGTCTGTTTCTCAGCTAGTTTAGCCTTGAGATTGTTAATCTCAAGTTACTGAGTGGCAGACCTATTCTCTAAGATCCTAACCTTAGATTCTAGGGTTGAGATCTTAGAGATCAAGTACTGAATTATGAGTTACAGACTTCCCTCATCTTCAGGTGAAGAATCATGGGGACATGAGACAACATACCTAGTATGTTCAGCCTCACAACCAGATGTGGTTTCTTGGCGCCCTGGTTTCCCGTGCTTAATGATATCTCTTTCAGAGTTATCAAAAGGCTCGGTTGCCACAGATTCAGTCGCAGATATGTTACCACTGTCCATAAGGTCCATTGAGGCACCTTCTGTAGTGGTAGCTGAATCTGCATGAGTCCTCTCCACATCAGTGGGACTCACCTCAGTAATAGATTGCTGATGAGGGCTAGAGATAAGGGATTTCTCTGGGCTTTGTTGATCTTGAAGAGGGTGTTGGAGATCAACTTCATTGCCATGGAGAGATGTTATCTCTTCATCAGTTTTGAATAGAAGATCAGTAAAAGATAGGGAGGTTAAACCTACTGACCCAAGACCTTGATCAACGTCTACATGCATTGAGCCTTTGGTGGGGCTGTCCCTGATTGGCTGCTCAGAAGAGTGTAAATACTCATCTTGAGGGCTGAAGGTTTGGGTGTCGGGCTTCTAGGTTTGAGACTGAGGAGACTCAAAACCCATAGTGAGGTCAAAAGAGAAGGATGGAGAGACCTCAGACTGAGTGGGAGCCCATGTTTCCACTCTAGTCTTTTTGGATTGAACAAGAGGGGATTGTTCATTCAGAGTAGACTGAACAAGGGTTCGTTTGGGGCGTCTTTGGTATGTGATGGTGATGGGTGGAGAAGGCAGTGTTAGCATTGTGGTGAAGGTTGCTGGTGTGGGTTCATCACCTGTGGGGTGAATAGGGATGTCACCAGGAGCGATATGCTCAATCATACCTGGAAGTAAAGAGGTGTACCTTCCAGTGAAGTTTCTGGATAGCTTCTTCAAGATTTTGAAGATGGTAGGCCTCATGCTTAGGATAGTCAGAGCAGCTGCACAGACAAGCTGACTCTGGTCCAGTTCATAATTAATGATGTGTTGAAGGAATCTGGGATACATTAAGAATGTTTCCCTTTGAAGATTCCCAATGAGATTAGTCAGCACAAATTTTGAGTAGTTGAAGAGCAGGCCTCTCACCAATCCATGAACTAGGCATCCTATTTCGTATGGGATTTGGTCCCAACCCCCAGATTTGTTGGACAGACAGTGAAGGACAATATGCAGGAGGAACTTCCAGTTGTAGGAGAAATTTAATTTTTAGACTGTCGACCTTCTCACGTCTCCACCATATCCCATGAGGATGTAGGTGCTGTCCAAATCAGGTTTGGGGAATTCTGTAGGAGCTCCGTCATCATGAAGGTCGAGATGCTCCCTGATGAGTTGTTCAGTAATGACCAACTCTTGTCCACAAATGCATGAACGTATCACATGAACTCCGTTTAGGGTTTCAACTTGATCGTTTTCCCAAAATTCAGTCATTTGATTAGAGTAGACAGTGGGATTTACAGTTAGGGCTGTGTAATAGGATGATTGGGTTAGAAAGGAGATGATTTCAGAAAAGTCAGCATCTCTTGAAGTTGAGTTTGAGATGAGGGGTAAATTTTCGGTGAGGTGACTTGGTTGTGCTGAGGATTGAGTGCCATGAGTTTGAGCATGGGTAAATTTTCGGTGAGGTGAATTTTAGAGCAGTAAAGTGGTAGAAGAAAATGAAGTTGAGTAGTGAGGATTATTCAAATAGGAGTGGAGTGGCGGTAATAGGGGTAAGGATAAGGTGAGGTTATGAAATGACAGTGGCAGTAAGGGTAAAATTTTAGTTAAA
>BJCN01343454.1:1585-11685 GCA_018326445.1 Flaveria brownii
AATAATAATAATAATAATAATAATAATAATAATAATAATAATAATAATAATAATAATAATATTAAATGTTAGGGGTTGCGTACCAGATTCCAAAAATGACTCCGAGTTCTACTGGGGAATGTTAACTCAGTCTACTGTAGGAACTCGTCTATACACGACTCAGTTAGCTGGATCAATCGATACAATACATGTGTGTCGTGCACATACCAGTTTTGACTAGAAGGGTGCCCGCGCAATGCAGCGCGACGACATTTTACATTTGACACGTGCATTTAATATTTTGTTATTCTTGTAGTAGTTTTACAAAAGTTTATTATGTTTTTTTTCTAAGATAAAATTTAAAATAGCAGATAAATGAGTTCTGCATGACAACTTGTATATACACATTAACTTATTGTATATCACAAAATACAGATCGTTTTAGCAAAAAGTTTATACCAAAATGTTTAAAAATAAAAACAGGTTAAATTGTAGTCTCAAAACGTTTTTTAATGTGATATATTAAAATATAGAGCTGAAATCTTAAAACATATTAAGTTTTTTTGGTGTATGGATAGATAATATAAAATTTTATGCAAATGTTAGTAAGTGTAAGATTATTGTGTAACTAATTATAAAGGGTAATGTGTAAATAATATTATAAATACTATTTTAACATTAAAAGTGGTTGTATCTTATGCATTGAATATAGTAAGTGCTCTTAATTTTTTTGTATTTTAAAATACCACTCTCATATGCTTTATATATAGTATAAATTAATTTAATATATATTAATTATTAGCTTAACAATGTATTGATTGTTGTACCATTAGCTTTAATGACCGTACATATTCTTTGTTTTTTTTCTTTTAGTTTTTTATTTTAAATCCAATACTTTTACATCTTTTACAATCTAACATCTAAATTTTATCACTATCAACTTTCTTCCCTTATACATTTCATATTTGATAATTTTTTCGTTTTACATTTCGATTTAAATTTTAAGAGTTAACACGGTGTACCCATGTGTGTTTCATCGTTGTTATGCCTTTTTTTTGTTTAACGACCACGTAGTAACGTGCGAGTACTAGATCCACTTAATTATTATGTTCAATATTTTGTGTTTTTACATCTACTTTCCATTTGATTTTTATTTATTTATTTTCTAATACGAGTTTTTTCGGTGTTGGTGATCGTTGTGGGTGACGTGACATTAGTGTTACTTTGCACGGTTTTACATAGTTCAATACTAGTATGGGTCTAAATTGTAAGAGTTAAATAAATACGGTAACAATTAAAGATTAGAGAAAGATGAGTTGATTAATAATACTAAATTAGTATTAGGAACCCGGCGGAGCGTAAAACTGTGAAAAGAACTAACATTGACTTGTTGTCATGAACTCGCGCATTAAACAGGTGTGGATAACATGTTACATTGGGTTGTTAATTCGTGAAAAAAATGATTGTAAATTAGTAACTTTATGTAAATAGCTAAATGTTTACTAAACGCAAATCCGCATCTTGCTTGCCAATAAACCATGAGAAAAAATTAACGTTGTGGTCCATTGCTGAGAGTTGGTGGATAATTAACAAAAGGTAATATAAAGAAACCAAATTGTTAAAATAAATAACTTACTAAATATTGACAAAAATAAACATGGCGTAGTGACAAGAAAACCGTTAAAAGAATGTTGTAAGGAGAGAAAGGCAAATATTTAAGAACTAAAAAACTAAAAGAATTAAAGAAAAAAGTTAAACTAAAAAAGAGATGGGAATAAAGACAAAAAATAAAATAAAACATACGAGTGTTCTAGATTAATTCTAAAAAAATATTATATTTATCCAAAAACACCTGTCGAGAGTAGAGCTATTTTATAAAAAGAAATTTTAGTGAATATAATGATTACCAAAACTAATTATTATTAGTATTATGTAAAGTTACCCTTAAAATATGATTATACCGTACAAATCATCCTTACAAGATTTCAATACTAATTAGACCGAAACTAATTATAGAAGAAAATAGAATGTTTATTAATCTTTCTCACCCTAGCCCCAGTGGCTTGAACACTAATTCTTACATGACGATAAATTAAATGCTTTACACACTATACACAAATAATACGAACCATTGTGAAATAAAAAGTTTTTTTTTTCTTTAAATGAGTTATTTTTAAGTTGTTAAGTGGTTTTTAGGTTTTTTTTGGGTTTTTGTGTTTTTAAATGTTCCGCTATACTACATGACGTGCACACCCCTTTTACATGCCTTCGAAAAGTCCGGTGATGTGGCATGTGAGGTAGACACTTTCGTCAGTTAAGATAACGAAGGTGAGGCAAAAAGATTACTTCTGTTTTCTGTGACAATAGAACCAAGTTATTAAGGTGACTTTCACTATCTCAACTAGCGAAAGTGTCTAATTATAAGCTCACGTGAATATTGTCTAAGTTTTTCATTGAACGTTTGAACAAAAGTTTTCCATCAACCCTTTAACCGTTAAGTATTTCATCAAACGAATCGTTTCAACTCAAGGATGCCGTATTTGACTTTAGGGCCCGTGACGTATTTGGCAATACTAACGATTATATGACATAAAATTATATATATATTAGGTTATTAAAGCAATAGTGATTGTCAACAAAGACAAAAACACAAACATCTTTGTGTACGTTTCTAACAAGAGTTTGGTATATTTTCATTAATCACCATCACAATATTATTGAAATCCTTAGTTATCGTTTCTGGATATCTTACCTTTAATAATCATATTTTTTTATTAAATTATTATCTTTTTTCCTATGAAGTATGAAGTATGTGGTTAACACAGGCCAATTTCTATTTAGGCCTAATGGCCAATGAACCTAAAGAAAGCCCACTAGCTTCTACAAACTATATACACACCCATTATCTTTCAAGTTACAATTAGGTTTACTCATCACCCAACCTCTTTGTCCCTCTTCTCTCTCTCTCTCTCTCACACACACACACACACACACACACCAACAGTCTGCCAATTGTAAGATAGAGATGTTTACAATTGAAACTATCGTTCATTGAAGCTGAAAACAATATCTTTATGCCTGTAAAAAGATGATGATGATGTTCAGGAGATCAAGAACAAGAATTGTGTGGCTCTGATTGCTCACCCATCTTCAGTGTTGTTGATTGTCATGTAAAGGTAATAAAGCTTTCACCTTTCAAGTTTCATCCTTAGGGTTTCAAGAATTTAAAGATGTAATAGCCTTTTGTTATGGGTTTTATATTGGTTAATATGTTCTGTTACCTTTTCTTTTGTGGTTTATGTTTACATCAAAGATTCATAGACTGTTGACAACTGTGGGGGGATACAAGGAAGAATACATTAGGGATCTTTTAGATTAGCATTCAAGATCATCAAAAATTGACTAATTTGTTGAGATTTTTGAAGAGTATCAAAAGTTGACTAATTTGTTGAGAATTTGATTAAAGTTGGTTTTTATCTGTTTTTCCATGTTTGTTTCTTTTAGATTTGGGAATGAAACATTAATCTATAGATTTTCAGATCTATGAGTTGGGTGATGGATCTAATTTAAACAATTTGGCTGATATTGGCCCTTTGTTGATTTTGTATCTGGCTACTGATTCATCAAATTAGGGTGTTTGTATCTGGCTGATTCATCCTTATTATAATCAACAGTTTTGGGTAAATATTAGGTGTTCAATCCAATTTGCTTGTTTTAGAAACAACAAGCAGATAAGGATTAATAATAAGCAATACTAATTCCCAAACACCCCATAACATATCTGTTTCTGATTTTGTGTTTGGCTACTGATTCATCTGATTAAGCGTGTGTTTGTTATTTGCTTATTACAATCAATGGGTAGAAATTAGGTGTTTAATCCAAATTGCTGCTTTTGAAAACAATAAGCAAACAAGGATTTTTAACTAGCAATCCCAAACAACCCATAACATCTTTGTTTCTGATCATGGGTTTCATGCAACTATGTGTTTGCAGGTCATATTCACAGCTTCACATCATCATGTTCATTTAAGATGGCAGTAGCTTTAACCACCAACAGTCAACTGATGGAGTTGACCATAAACAAGTTATATTGTGCAACAAACTGAAGAACAAGCAATGTATAGTTATGGTTGACAGAAAAGATTGAACATCTTTAAAATGTTAAAATCATAAGATACATTAAATTACAAAATGAAAACAGTTAATCACATAATACTAGATATTGTACATCACATGGTTGGAAGTGATTATTGCAAATCTTGACCCCCATTGTTCTGATCCTCTACAGCCACTTTGTTGCCAGCTGAACCGTCACCCGCTTCATGTTTTCTTGATAAATGATCAAGATCTTCAAAACATGTAAAGTGTAAAGTAAATTAGCATTTGTTTCAATAATTCAGTTTGATTATAATTTAGTGGCCAATAACTGTATAAAAAATTGATCTAAGCAAATAAAAAAAGAAAGATAATGATAAAAAGAACAGGTCAAAAAGAGATCCATCCAATAATCACTACTGATGTTTAGCCAAAAGGGGCTGATTATTTACATATTTGAACCAGAAATCTTTGATGGTGACTGAATTATACAATATTTATGCATGTTACTACTGTGTAATTAGTCAGTTATTACCACTTTCACCATCTGAGGCACCTTCAAGCTTTGCAATAGCGTCCACAAGGGCTTGTTCATGCTCCTAAATTACCAAAAAAAATATGTTACAAAAACAATGAACTAATTCAAGAAGAATGATGGGTGCTAAAAAGTCAGATAAGTTCATACTTTAAGCACTTTTCTGGCTTTCTCAATGTCCACCGGGTCAGCATTGCTTGAACTGAACACTTTATCCAACTGTCAACAAAAGCAGGAAAGATTATTGCTACCAAAGTAATGATGCATGAATCGAGAATGAATAGATATAGCAAAAATGGAGGGTTCGGGTGGGTTGCTTAGTGGGTCAAGGCTGGGGATTTTTTGTACATGTAGGATTGCAGGTTGGATTGACCTTGAACAATTATTGTTCTAAGAAAACTAGGTTTTTTAATTTAAACAATTAGTCTGTAACATATGATTACAAAAGTTGAATTAATTCAATATTGGTCAATATTTTATATTATGATACAAGAGATTTGATGGATTAAAATATACATTCTGCAGCTTTCAATCCATTTGCAATATTTCTTTATAAAGAAATATAAAAATGGCATTTAAGGCTATATTTAACAATCATATTATTATTACTTTTTACCAAGTATGTGTAGGCTTATTGCAAAAACATAAGTTGGTTGATCAAGACTCATTTTTGAGAAAATAATAAACTTAAAGTGATTGCCAAGGTCTCAAGCACAACTTATTTTTCACCTTTATTGGTATTTTGTTGTGTGTGAGAAGGGGAGAGAGGGGTACCTCCTTAACAAGGGTATCGGTGTGAAGTATCTCAATACTGTTCAAAGGTTTTTTTGCAATGCCATTTTCTTTTGAGGGCTTTTCTTTCTTGGATGGACCCTTTGCGATCACTCTACCTCTTCCAGAACCAGAATTAGAACGAGCTGTTGAACTTTTTACGCCACGGCCCAATCCACTTCGCCCGCCTCTATTTGAAATCCCAACATCCTCCCATTTCCAACGAATATCGTTAGGAGATATCTATAACGGAAAAGAAATAAATATGAGAGATTTAGAGACTAGAAATGAAATATACTATCTGGATCCAATTAAAACTGCAACATTTTCTTCTGAAAAGTATCAATGTCAAGATTAACCATCAACATTTAAGGTCGTTAGCATTTTTGCCAAAAAGAGTAAAAAGAGCATTGGCACTATTTCTCGTTGTATGCCATATAATTACAAACCAATTTTAAACGTGAAAGGTCAGCCAAAAAGATATGAAAAAGAGTCATACTGGCATAAATATAAATACAGACCTCTCTAAGATTAACCCATTCCCATGCTTCATTCGGTGTATTGCTATCGTATACCAGAGCATGACGACCCTATATATATTTGAAATCAAAATTCTCATCAACGAAAGACAATGAGCTGGTAAAAATCAAACAAATTAGCTTTAAAAGTAAACAGGTCAAAAGTCACTAAAGTGCATTACTAATGCATAAAACCTCCTAAAATAGTTAATTAAAATAAATTTTGCTTAATAAAGAAATAATATATAATTTTTGCAATCATCTTTGAGACAATAAATATTTATAAACAATTTGGACAAGAGTTTATCAGGTCATAACCCATTTAAACTATTACCAATAACGGCGCTTCTAATCAACACATACCTCAACAGGGTTGAAGTCCGTTATAACAGCCTCATAGAAGTTATTATCTTCAGGCCATCTTGTCCAAACCTTCCTCCCAATCAACGGATCAGAGCTGTTGTCTTCACCAAAACCCTGCTTGGAAGCTTGATCCCTACCGTTGAAACTTGCTGAACCATACTGCAAAGACTTCATTAAAAGGCATCATTAAATCGCACAAATATACTAGGGGAAAAACTAGAGGTGGCAAGATGGGTGGGTCATGCACAATAGGGATAGGTAATGTCAGCACTCAGCACGAGCCAAAATAGACCGACTCGGACTTTTGCCTGTCTTTTCAAAATTTACACATACTTCATAAGTTGATTGTATTTACATAAACAACATGCTTACAAAATTAACCAAAATCTTTGATTAATAACAATTTAGGAGGTTGAATGCATTAGAAGTAAGATTAGGCCTTTTATGGTTATTTTTTCATTTACCTGTTTGACCCATTGGGACAACAGCTTCAAACTAGCCACCTTCAAGAAAAAACAGAAAAGAACTTAAGAAACTCATCTTACAGATTGTGGCTTCTTTCCCCTGAACCCTGAACCAGAGCCACGGTTCAAGGCCGATGATGATGCCTGGTGGTGGGCTGGTGGTGGTGGGCCTAAAGATGATGAAGGCCCAGAATGGGATGTCTTTTGTTTCTTATGTGATGCGGAAACAGTAGGACTATTGAGCGCGCCAGGTTGCACACCGTTTGTCTTCCTCCATTCCCTTTTCAAAAACATGATAAATAATCGCCATTAATATAACCATATGAAATTATTGATGCTTAATTAATAATACCTTATCCTCTTGATGATGTCATCATTGTTAACTCTAGCTAAAAGCTTCCTGTGTTCTTCATCAGACACTCTCAGCTCCTTCCTAAGATCTGTTATCAAACTTTCCATCTCCTGTAACATATTAAAAGAGTGACTTTAAGGCAATTAATATAACTGAGAAAACAGATAGAAAATGTTGGAAAAAACACTGATTCATACACCATATTTTAAATTGGAAAGTAGGAAACCGAATAGAGTTGAGCTCACAATCTAAGTGATGCAGATAATCACGAGCTTTAACAGCATAAGAAGTAATCAACTTATATTTTGGGTAACCGGCTTAATTTACGCCAAAATTTCATCAAAGATTCAAAAAATTTGACATAAGATTTTTACCTAAGATAACCGATTAAAAGCACCATACCAAAGAAAAGGTTATCATGGTCAAAAGCTCCCAAGACGTCAGTTGCCATGTCCCCATTTTTTACCGAGCTGGACAACCTATAATTGGAGTTTTTAGAAGTTGGTTGCCTTAAATTAAGACCTTTAAACTTTGATGACTTCTGTCCTAAAACACAATTTAGATCAAACTTGATTATACCTTTTTATGCAATCAAACACTTCACTAATACCATTGAACCAAACAACACTTTAGAACGTGCACCCCCTAAGACCTTATTTGGTAGGAGTCCATGCAAATTATTGCAACAAAACAGTGATTATGATTACATTTTTTTATTAACTGAGAACATGTGCCATTGCCACATTAGAACATGCACCCGCATGAAAAAAATCTACAAAAGCTGATTATTGAGATAATTGTAGGAACTACATAAACATCGCCAACTTTAAGCACGTGATTATTTAATTCAACTGATATTGATGTTGATTCTTCTAGTAACAATGATCACACATGCAATCAAAACAGCCCGTAATATCACAAACCATTTGCCAACAACAATTTTATTTAAATGTTATCAGTTATTACAATGCTTACCCAGGTGATAGCATCAGACTGAGCTTTAAATGCTCTCAAAACCGAGCAATATGCTTCTTGTTCTATAAGGTGGATTTGTGTCTCCATGTCATTTTGGATTCTTGGGAATGGCGCGTTGCCAACAGCCATAGTTCTTCCGTTCGCAGTACCAGGGCCCGCGCTTCGGAATTTCTGCTGATGTGGCGGAGGAAGATCATCGTCAGTTCCTACAAATATCATACAAAGGATAAAAAAGTAGTAGTTGTTAATGCACTACCATATATGTGTATCCATTACAAAAATACATAAAAAGAGTTAAAAAAGAATAGATGTTGAATCTAGAAGCTTAAATCTTTCTAGCTTTTCACAACAGATGGATAGAATATGCCTGAGGGGCCTATGATAACTCCTTATCCTATACACCTTTCATCATTTGTTTTGTTGAATTATAACAACGTCAACTAGGGCAAAGTCATCAAACATGAGTTCACTAAGAGGAACACGCAGTTACATTGATAGCCTTTTTATATTTGTATATTTATTAACTTCCTTATGAAGTAGTTTCCTTTACTGAGAGATGAAATGTAACCCTATCCATGTTATAAGAATTGTGCGTGAATAATGTCTGGATATTCGTTCTCATAAGAACGTGTCTGCTATTCTTAATTTTTCTTTATATCTACTAACTTAGTACAGACTACAGAGATAATTTGATCATTTAGTGACATACAACACATTTTGATATGGTTATCCAAAAGAGATTCTATTTCTAACTGATGCGTGATGTAATTTTCTATTTGCATGAATGAGAGGCCTTATAGTTAGGGCTTTCAGTATTTCGAGTACATCCAAAACTAAATCGATCAAACTTGTGCAAGTAAACTCCCAACTCCGAAACCAATGTCAGATCAAACCCTAAACCCTAGAAATTCAAATTCAGTAATCTCAAAGCTCCGTAACCTTATCTAACCTCAAATCAGGAGTTAGAAACCCAAAGCTCCTACATTTAACAACCAAAACCCCAAATAAATAACCAAAATCAACACAAACCCTAGCATTAGTTCATCGTTCAAAACGCAATACGAAAAGGGTTTTTTTCGCGGAGTGCTAATAACCGAAATAAACGTATGCATATGCATAAATATAACCAAAAGGTGTGATCTTGAAGGAAGATGACTCACCGCTGCTGTCTGAGAGCTCGAAGTTCATGGTAAGGAGATGATTTCATGAACAATTTGCACACAAATGATGACAAGATTCTGCAAATGGTAGTGTAAGAGTGCAAATCACCGTAGTTGTTGATATCGGAGGGTTGGAGTGAGGTGGTGCGGTGGACGGCAGCTGCGGTGGACGGCAGCTGCGGTGAGCGGTGGTTCGCCGGAGGAGAGAGAGCGTGGGGGGTTGGTGTTGAAAGATGAGAGCAATGACGTAACGGTGTCGTTTGATGGTTAACCAGTAGTAAACAAACATGGTTAAGGTACGGTGCATTAGTCTTTTGACTTTACTATGGTTAATTTGTGACATTTTGGTTTATATTATAGTAGATTTAGTAAACCCGTGTATTACACGGGTTGAATAAATAAAATATTAATATAATAAAATTTATTAATTATAAAATGATATTATAAGATATGATATGACTGAAATTACGTATAAGAAATGACTATAACTAATAAAACAGTGATATCAATCTTTTAAAATTTAGTTTTTAATTTTTTTTAAAATAAACATTTTGTTCTAAAACAAATGGTATAGAAATGTTATTTTTAAAAATTTTCTTATTCTATCTCCCAAATTAATTAAAAAAGTTTTATGCTTTAGAAAATTTTATTATTTGATATTTAAATTATTTATTTAGAAATAACATTAATAAGTAAATCTCTTTTTTAATTTATTACTGTGAAAGAATATTAAATAATATTATTAGTAATTAAGATAATTATTTAAGATGAGAGATATGCTGGAAAATTTTGATGAGGATGGTTGTGGTGCTGACACGTGGCACTTCAAGTTACCCTTTTATTATAGTATAAAGATTTGTTTAATCACATTAATTGGCACGCGTCTTG
>BJCN01343459.1:6975-19885 GCA_018326445.1 Flaveria brownii
AAAGACCCATAAGAATTAATAAGGACCGTATTTGGGTAAAGAAATGGAAAGTATGCAACGTTGGGGTAAGAATTGCAATATTTGAAACTTGAGGGAACAAAGTGTAAATTTAGAAAATACAACTAAAATTCAGTAACTTTGTGGCCAGAAACTAATATTAGACTTATTCTTATGTAAACACATTTATAAGAACCATAAGAACTTAGCATTTACATGAAAAAACCCTAACTTTCCTAAAAAGGAAACTTTTGAAGCAAAACCCTAACAAATCAAAGCTAGTTAAACTCTTAACCTTATAACACACCTAGTTACACCTAACATGACATTAGAAGAATTAGCTTATTACTTGAATCTTGATTCTAAGGTGCTATGATTGAATCATTTTCTTTACACGAAGATCCGTTGCTTGAAACTTAGGGTGAGTTCTAGTGTTCCCTTTTTACTATTGATTTGGGATGAAACATGCTTTGTTTGAACTGAAATTACTATTATGCCATCGTATGATACTTCTATGTTATGGACATTGTCTGAACTTGCTCTTAAATGTATCACAATCATTAATTCTTGTGTGAACCGCTTGTTCTATATGGGTAGATCTACTTGGGGAATCCCCCACACACAATGCCTTCCGGATAGGAAGGGTACCCCACTATGATCCTGAGGGATCGTTTGTGTCATGTAACAGGTTTTATAAGATAATATGGTGAACCATCCAGCAGGTATGGTGAACTGTTTGAGGCTCAGTTATCCTTAGGGTTAACCAGTTTAAACACAACTTTAGAAGAGGCTAACTGGGACTGAGTGCAGGGTTGATTATGACCCCACAATAGAGATGCTTGAATTTTAAATTTAACTCATGGACATTAAAGAGCCCTTTTGTTTTTAAACTTTAAGCACTTGAATTCACCAACTTTTTAGTTGACACAAAATCTTTTTGAACATGTTTCAGGTAATCCGTAATGGAAGTGGCTTGACTGGAGAACCGGACTTGGATGACCTAGGATTATGACAACCCCTTGTATTACTAGAATTGAAAACACTTTGAACAATTTGAATTATGGTTAACTAAACATTTTGTATTATGCAATGAATTTGTACTTTGTATGATGGGCTAGACTGTTACAGCTCGGTTTGACTATAATTATGTAATGCCATGTTATTTCTCTCCTTGTGCGCTCTTATGATGGTTTGTTTCCGCTGCCATGTATGTTGCTAGTCTGTGACATCCCACCCTCCTTGGGCCCAGGGTGTGACACTAGATCCAGAATGGCCTCTGTCATGAGCAGATAATCAGGCAAAGATGACAATTCAATAATCCCTTTCCCAGCTTGAACTTCTACTTCAGAAGAGATTTGAATATCAGTACATGTCCCAACTGATTCAGTTGTTGGGCCATGAGTCCTTATTTCCCCTTTGAAGTCAATCTCAGGTTCAATAAGGACCTTAGGTTGACTAACTTCTTTCTCAATGGTAGGTGGGGCACTCAACCTTTGAAAGTCTTCAGCTCCATAGTAAGCTACTACTACATCAGGTGAGGGTTATTCAAGTGAGGTGCTTATAAGAAACTTGGTTAAGAATCTATAAATATCAATTAGAATCCTCGTATCCACTTGAATTTGAATGGGAGGTGGCTGTGGGAAGATAGCCATAGAGTGTTGTGGTGTAGGATAATGTGAATCCAAGGATCATCTAGGGAATTATCAGCTTAGTTATTTAACAAAAACAATGATCCGGAATTAGCATTGCTTTGTTGTTTGATTAATTGAATAAATATGAATAAACAAACAAATATATATCATGAGAAACAAATTCAATACTCAACCTAATGATTAACAATTGAATGACAATTGAAGTGTAGACATAAATATATTAAATGTTTTTCATTAAATATTGTCTAATGATTACAATAATGAATGAATGATCTTGTTATTTAGGGTTCTAATGCTATATTGATGCTTATGAATTGTTGTGAAGACGATTGCGGCTGCTAGGGTTTGATTGCAATCGATTATCTTCTATTTTTTTGTATACCTAAGC
The DNA here is from genome assembly GCA_018326445.1 of Flaveria brownii. NCBI lineage: Eukaryota > Viridiplantae > Streptophyta > Magnoliopsida > Asterales > Asteraceae > Flaveria > Flaveria brownii. The sequence continues at coordinate 9,013 of BJCN01343459.1, forward strand.
CTTGTATTTATAGGATCAGGGTTTACTAATTTGGAAACTATAACTTCCTTATCGAGGTAAGGTTGTTATTCAGAAAATATTCTCGTCTGACTTTCTCTGACTAAAGTATAAGTCATCCATAGGTGTTGACTTTTACTTTAGAGTTGACTTTTGCTGACTTACTTTGGTGAAATACATCAAGTTGATCTTCCACGGGGACTTGGTCTTCGGCAGGAGTTATTTTTCTTCAACAGGAAGTTAGTTCTTCCGTAGTACATTTCTTCTTCTGCAGGAATACTCGTCTTCCGCAGGTGTTTCACTTGTTCATCCGTAGTAAATTTCTTGGTGAATTGCATGAACTTGAAGGGTGCTCTTGTAAGGCTTCCGCAGGATTCCACGGAGTTCCTTGGATTGTTTCTATGATGATCTACCAAAGAACATATTGTTCATCCATAGATGTTTCCAAAACTTGGTCAGTTTCTTGAAATCGGCCAATACTCATGATTTCCCTGTAACATACATATAAAATCAACACATAACATATGGGTTAAGCTATACACACATATTGCATACATAATGATAAGAAAGTTACAAGAGTGATTACACTTATGAATTCAAGAAACAAAACCTATACAGAATTCTAGACTTAATAGATAAGAAGAGTGGTGGTGACAAGAACTGGAATGGGAAGTGATTTGGTCGTGGTGGTTTCACTCAAAATAACAAGAAGGCAAGGGTGGATGATCGAAGGGTGGTAACATCAGGTACAGGATGAAGAGGTGTGGTAAATACGGGAAGGAACATATAGGGGATGTAAGTAGGGACTGATCTCTCCTTCAAGTGTGGGAAGCCCGGTCATATGGCAAGAGAGTGTGGGGTTGTAAGATGTTATAACTGTGGTGAAGAGGGCCATCTGAGTAGGGATTGCAAGAAGCCAAGGGCTGAAAGTTCTGGGACAAAGAAGGGGAACGTGAAGGATGGACAGAGAGAAAAAGCTAGAGCATTCATGATGACCCGGGAGGAGGCCAGAGTAGACCCTGATTTCGTATCAGGTACGTTCCTAGTAAACCGAACTTGTGCCTCTGTATTATTTGATTCTGGTTCTAGTAGGAGTTTTATTTCTACTGCTTTCTATGCTAGGCTGCCTGTTAGTAGTAGAAGTATTGATGAGCCATTTGATGTAGAAACTGCTATTGGTAAGTCTACCAGGATTTCTGATCTGATAGAAGGTTGCGACATAGAATTAAAAGGTCATAGGTTTCCTGCTAGGATGTTTGTGATGACCTTAGGTGAATTAGATGTAGTCTTAGGGATGGATTAGCTAGCAGCCTACTAGGAAAATATCATATGTCGCAAGAAGATGATTCGATTGACCGTGCCCGATGAGAGTTCGGTGACGATCTATGGTGATCGAGTTACTACGGTTCCCAAGGTGATTTCGATGGTGGTGGTAGAGAAGTGCATGAAACGTGGATGTAATACCTACCTTGATTATGTGAAGGATGTGGATGCGTCAATACCACAAATGTCCGACGTAACAGTTGTGTGTGACTTTCCAGACGTGTTCCTAGAAGATTTACCAAGTGTGCCATCGGACCGTGAGATTGAGTTCCAAATGGATCTGATACCTAGTGCCCAACCTGTTGCTAAGGCACCGTATCATTTGGCTCCATCTAAGATGAAGGAACTGATGGTTCAGTTGCAAGAGTTGTTAGACAAGGGGTTTATTCAACCGAGTATCTCTCCCTGGGGTGCTCTGGTCTTATTTGTAAGGAAGAAGTACGGTAGTATGAGGATGTGTATCAACTACCATGAGCTAGACAAGTTGACGGTGAAGAACCGATATCCACTACCCAGGATTGATGACTTGTTTGATCAGCTCCAAGGTGCTAGTTGGTTCTCGCGGATAGATCTTCGATCTAGCTATCATCAACTAATGGTGAAGGAGTAGGATATTCCTAAGATAGCTTTTCGCACGTGTTATGGACACTATGAGCTTCTTGTTATGTCTTTTGGTCTAACTAACACACCAGCTGCTTTTATGGATTTGATGAAACGGGTGTGTCGGTCGATGTTGTATAATGTTGGGTTCTTAACAAGTTTACAAAGTCATTTTATCCATATAAAATGAAGACAGTGGATAACTAGGGTTTAAAACTTGTTCCAGAATGATTATATAAAACATCTTATATGTTGAAAACCTATTATGGATCGTTATATGGAGGTTCATGCTTACAAAACTAAACATAGAATGTCTTAAGGAAACAACCTCTTCTAAGGAACTTGAGAAGATGAATGATGAATGGTAGTCTCCAAAGAAGAAGGCCTCAAACGTGTCTACCCTTCAAGCTTCGAACAAACACCTTAATTGATAGGAATTTCAACACTTGAAGAGAACTTTCTCTCCTTCCTTGTTCTTGGCCGAAAATGGTGAAGAAGAAGAGAGAAATTCTGCACTTTTGGTTAGTTGTGTGTGTTCATTTGAGTGGAGTGTAAAACACTTTATTATGTGCATACAACCCTATGGCCAATGTATTTAATTGCATGTCATGGAAAGTTGTAACAAGAATAATGAGAGAGAGAGAGAGAGAGACCATAAAGGGTCGGCCCCCTTTTGTCTCTTTCACACCATTTTTAATCTTGTTTTATATATTTCATATTTAGTTGTGTCAAACACAATAAATAGAATATAACGTAACATAATTTATATATGACATACAACATGATATAAGCCAATATGCATTGTTATTCAACCATTTAAATAACAATGTAGAATACTCACTTTGAATATAAATTATCCATATAATCTATTTACTTTACTAGTGCAATATTTAGAGACCCAATTTCTAAATACTCTAAGTGTTAATATTTTTTCGTTTGATCATATCATAAAATAAATATTGTAGGTGTTTGTCTAGCTTGTTATTGGGTATGACTCGACATGGATCATAACATACTAGCCACATCAATTTAATATGTGTCTTGGGCAGACCGAGTCTAACAATCTCCCACTTGCACAAGATACATAGAAGATTAATGCAAGTAGTAAATATCACCTAACAACGGTTTACTACCCCTAATACGTATGATGAAGTGCCATTCAATAACATCATCTTCTTCAAGTCCTTTACTTGAAATGATTTAGGTGAATCTATCATTTATCCTTTTGTCATAATATCTTGTCAAATCCAGAGACACGAAGTGATCACTCTCTCTAAATTTAACTTTAGCAGGCCTTGAACATCTTCCTCTCAATGAATAAGAGGGACAAATCCCTTCTTGACTACATACGTCTCTCACAATGACCTTATACCACACCTGAACTTAGTCTTATGTTGTGTCCATATTTCAGAACAACGAAGAACTAGGTCAAAGTATGATATTTGGTGAACATCAAGACCTAATATGTATCTCAGGTCGGAGGATACTATGATGTTCTCCTTTACTCAAATTTACTTATGATCAATCACGAAGATTCCCTGCAGTAATATTTGAGAGCAGGTGAGTCCAATATTTGCATCCCATAAATACTTATGAACTTTGGTAGCAACCTTTTGCTCTATATTAATATCTTATGAATATCTACCAATCCAAGTTCATAATAGTCTTACCTTCATATTTGTTCCCACAAGTATGATCGACTATGAACATTTAGAATAGTTAACTTATTCATGGATTTAAACATGCTCAAATGGAACATAACTCAAAATACCATAATCATATGAAAGAGTCAAAATAACAATTGTCTCATTATTCAAATACTAAATAGATCAAACCCAATCACTAGAATATCGAAGTCCTAAGGCACAAATATGCCTCTCATGCTTTGGCCTTTCGAGGAGCTTCGTGAGTGGATCTGTAATGTTTTGGTTGGTATGAACTTTACATATACATATCTTTCCCTTATCAACATCATCCTTTATGTAGTTAAATCTCCACCTAATGTGCCTTGTCTTTTGATGTGCACGAGGTTCCTTGATTTGAGCAATCACACCCTCGTTGTCCTAAAAGTCTATAGAGGGTCTTGAATGGTGGAGACCACCCCAAGATCGGCAATGAATTTCTTTAACCATGCAGCTTCTTGTGCTGTCAATGAAGCGACGATGTATTCCGATTCTGTAGTAGACAATGCTACTACATCCTGTTTTGAGCTCTTCCAAGAGATTGCCCTTCAATTCATAATGAAGACATACCCCGATTGGGATCGAGAATCATCTCGATCAGTTTAGAAACTCGCATCTGTGTAACCCTTTACAACGAGTTCCTCCTCACCAGATCCATATATTATAAACATATCCTTAGTCCTCTTAAGGTATTTCAATATACTCTTAACAGCCATCCAATGGCTATTACCTGGATTCTGCTGGTATCTACTTGTCATGCTTAAGGCGCATGACACGTCCGGTCTAGTGCATATCATTGCATACATGATGGATCCTATAGCAAATGCATATGGAACTCCTTTCATCTATTCTTATTCATCCTTTGAGCTTGGACATTGAGATGCACTCAATATTGTCCCTCTTTGAATAGGTACCAAACATTTCTTAGAGTTCTCCATCTTAAACCTTTTTTAAGATTTTGTCAATGTATGCACTTTGGTTTAAGCCTATTAACCATCTTGATCTATCCCTATAGATCTTTATTCCCAGAATGTAGGCAGCTTCACCTAGATCCTTGATCAAAAAACAACTTCCAAGCCAGGTTTTTAGACCTTCCATGGTTGGAATGTCATTTCTAAACAGTAGAATGTCATTGACATACAATACTAAAAATGTGATAATGCTCCCACTAGCTTTCTTATATACACATGCTTCATCAGCGTTATTGATGAATCCTAATTTCTTGACTTCTTCATCAAAACAGTGATTCCAACTTCTCGATGCTTGTTTCAATCCATAGATTGATTTCTTTAACTTGCATACTTTGTTAAGATGTTATGGATCAGCAAAACCATCAGGATGAACCATGTAAACATCATCTTCAAGATGTGCATTAAGGAAATCAGTTTTGACATTCATTTGTCAAATCTCATAGTCATAATATGCATCTATGGCAAATAATATCCTAATCGACTTTAGCATTGCAACAGGAGAGAAGGTCTCATCATAATCAACCCCTTGAGTTTGAGTGAAACCTTTTGCTACAAGTCTTGCTTTATAACTATACAAGTTTTCAAGCATATTAGTTTTCTTCTTAAAAACCCACTTACTTCCAACTGGTTTGGAGTTAAGTGGTGGCACAACCAATTCCCGTACTTGGTTGTCATACATGGACTGCATCTCAATATTCATGGCTTCAAGCCATTTGTCACAATCAGATGTTGACATTACGTCATGGTGTGTGGTTAGTTCATCCGAGTCAACCACATAGCATCCATCCATGAAAAACTCATATCTTTCGGGTGGATTACTAATTCTACCAGATCCGAACGTTTTATGTGTATTAATCAACCGCTTGATCATTTTCAACTTCTTGTTGATTGCTAGTATCCGCCAAACGTGTATCTGTTTGTGGTTGTTAATACTCTTCAAGTTCTATTGTTCTACTAGTTGTTCCTTCCATAAGGATTTTAGTTTCCAAGAACTCATCTTTTCGAGCAATAAATACCTTTTGCTCTGTTGGATTGTAGAAGTAATAACCCATAGAATCTTTGGGATATCCTACAAAGATACACCTAGTGGATCGTCTTTCTAACTTGTTTGGGGTGTTTTGTTTAACGTAAGCTTCACAACCGCATACCTTAAAATATGAAAATGATGGAACCCTTCCATGCCATATTTCAAAAGGTGTCTTATCCACTTTCTTGGTTGGGGCCATATTTAAAATACGTACTGCGGAGAGTAACGCGAAGCCCCAAAATGATAGAGGCAATGGGCTTCTAGCCATCCTAGATCAAACCATATCCAATAGGATTCGGTTCCTCCTTTCAGACACACCATTATGTTGTGGTGTCACGGGTGGTGTAAGCTGTGAGATGATCCCACAATTTCTAAGATCCGTTTTCATTTGCATCCAAAAGACCATTCTTTTAAATGTCTTAATGTGATTCTTGTTTATGTGACCAAGACGACAATGCTAAAGATATGTTTTACTCAAACCCAACCGATTTTGAGTTTCTTGGTGCTTGATTGGTACAATGAGTTATCAAAGGATGTGTTATCATGAACTAATTCATAAATGCCATTAAAAGGCATAGCCTTAAAATAAAGCACATTATCCATAAAAACATAAATTCCATAATTAACAAACTTCAAAACATAACCATATTGTCTTAAAAGGGAAATAGAAACAATGTTCCTAGTCAAACTAGGAGCATACAAAATGTTTTTTAATATAACTTCCAAACCATTTGGATGGTTCAAAATGTAGTCTCCTTGGGCGTCGACTTCAACCTTTGCTCCGTTGCCCATGAAGAGACTAGTGTCCCCTTTCTTGAAATGTTTACTTCTTTTGAACCCCTGCAACAAATTGCAAATATGAGTTCCACATCCGGTATCTAATACACATGTGTTTGAAGAAATGACATTAAGTTCAATATGAATCATGAAAGTTGTACCTAAGGTCTGCCCTGCATCCTTCTTGTTTCTCAACCCTTTGAGATAGGTTGGACAATTCCTCTTCTAATGTCCTATCTCACCACACTCAAAGCATTGATCATTCTTGGTAACTTCTGGTTTCTTTTCTTTTGGTTTTGGTGGTTCCGCTTTGGGTTTTCCCTTACCCTTCCCTTTGATGTGTCCCTTGCCTTTGGCAAGATTTGCCTTGGGTTCGGGGTGATGTCTTTTCCTGTTTCCACCCTTATTGATCATGAGAACCATTAAAACCCTATTTCCCATTCCCGCTTTGGCCATTTTGAGCATTACATGAAGTCCCCCAATGCTCTTGCCCTATCCGTTCATGTAGTAGTTCATCATAAATGTCTCAAATTTCTTGGTTAGACCACTGAGGATCAAATCCGTGGCCAACTCTTTGGAGACGGGAGAATTCAGCCTTACGAGGCGATCAATGTGGCTTTTCATCTTAAGTACATAAGATGACACTGATTGGGTTTCTTCAATCCGACATGCATGAAGCGCTTGAACCGTTTTGAAGCATTCTACCCTTGCTTGTTGAAGGAACATTTCCTTCAATTGGGTAATCATGTCGTATGCTCCATGATGTTCAAAGTCCTTTTGAATCTCATGAATCATGGTTCCTAGCATTAGGCAAGAAACTCGCACTGAATCCTCAATGTGCTTAATCATTGTTATAGGCATCTACATCATTAACGTCGGGTTCATCAGGAAAAGGATCATCCAACACATAGGATTTCTTTTCTTGCTTGAGAACAATTATCAAGTTTCAATACCAATCTATGAAGTTGTTGTGGTTGAGACGATCCTTTTCAAGGATTGTTCTTAGTGACAGCTGATGGACGGTCGGAGTGATAGCATTGTTGTTAGCAGCTATCTACACAATTTAACAAAGTCAAAATTTTAGTATTTTTAAAGATTATAAAGTTTTAACTATTAATGCCATTTAGGTCATGTGGTAAATTCCGAAGGAATCATGGTGGACCCGGGAAAGGTTGTGGCGGTGATACAATGGAAGTCTCCAAAGACCCCATCCGAGATCTGCAGTTTCTTGGGTTTGGCGGGTTATTACAGGAGATTCATCCAAGACTTCTCCAAGATAGCTTCTCCATTGACCAAGTAGATGTAAAGTTCGCATGGGGTCAAGAATAAGAGAATGCTTTTGAGAAGCTAAATATCAAATTGACGCAAGCACTTGTCTTTACAATACCCGAAGGAAGCGAGGACTTAGTGATCTATTCGGATGCTTCTTACTCGGGATTGGGTTGTGTGCTGATGCAACGGAGAAGAGTAATAGCCTATGTGTTCCAACAGTTGAAGACCCATGAGGCTAACTACCCTACTCATGATTTGGAGCTAGCGCCTGTGGTCTTTGCGTTAGCGAGTTGGAGGCACTACTTGTATGGGACGAAGTACACCATCTTCACCGGCCATAAGAGCTTGAAGTACTTCTTCAAGCAGAAGGATCTGAACATGAGGCAGAGGAGATGGTTGGAGCTTATAAAGGATTATGATTATGAGATCCATTACCATCTGGGCAAGGCCAACATAGTGGCGGATGCCTTTAGCCAAAAATAGAGACCTGAGCCAATCCGGGTGAAAGATTACCAGTTAGTGATGACCTCCGATGTGATGACACGGGTCAAGGTATTCCAAGATGAGGCGCTAAAAGAATATTGCCTTAACTTCGAAAGGATGAGAGGTCTAGTCATGGAGTTGGGTGAAAACACTCTCGGAGTTAGAACCCGTTTCGAGCGGATGTGGATCCCTCGTTATAGAGATTTATGGGGGTGAATCATGGATGAAGCTCATAAGACTCGACACTCCATTCATTCTAGTGCTACAAAGATGTATCATGATATGAAGAAAGATTACTGGTGGCCGGGTATAAAGTTTGAGGTAGCGGAGTATGTGAGTAAGTGTCTTACTTGTTTGCAAGTGAAGGCGGAGCATCAGAAGCCATACGGAAAGATCCAACCTTTGGATATACCTGAGTGGAAATGGGAGCACATCACCATGGACATCATAACGAAGCTGTCGCGCACGTCAAGGGGTTATGATGCCATATGGGTAATAGTCAATCGTTTGATGAAGAGCGCTCGCTTTCTACCGGTCCGCGAGACGTATTCATATGAGAGGTTGGTGGACATGTTCATCAAAGAGATTATGACACGTCATGGCATATCGGCGTCTATTGTGTCTGACAGTGACACTCAGTTTACGTCAAAGTTTTGGAAAAGATTCCATAATGCGATGGGGACAAGGTTACATATTAGTACGGCTTACCATCTCCAGACAGATGGACAGTCAGAGAGAACTATACAGACGCTTGAAGATATGCTCCGAGCATGTGTTATTGATTTTGGAGGAAGTTGGGACGAACACTTACCGTTAGCTGAATTCTCATACAACAACAGTTATCATGCCAGCATTGGTATGCCACCATTTGAGATGCTATACGGTAGGAGGTGTAGAACGCCCATATGTTAGGGTGACATCAAACAGAAGAAACTGGGGAGCGTCCAAGTGATCAAGGCTACGACTGAAAAGTTAGAAGATCAAAGCCTTTATGAAGGAGGTAAAAGATAGGCAATAGTCCTATGCTGACAAGAGGCGTAAACCGATTGAATTCAATGTGGGTGATAAATTTATGCCGAAGGTTTCACCATAGAAGGGAATTATTCGGTTCAGAAAGTGGTGTAAGCTGAGCCCAAGGTATATAGGAGCTTTCCGAATCATTTCTCGAGTTGGAGAGGTGGCCTATAGGTTGGAGCTACCCAATGAGTTAAGTGGGATTCATCCAACATTCCATCTATCTCATCAGAGAAAGTGCCTAGCTGATGAAGATATTATTGTACCACTGGAGGACATTGAAGTAGACGAACGACTCAATTACGTAGAGCAACTAGTGGCAATCATTGACTGCAAAGAGAAGAGGTTACGGAATAAAGTGGTTCCACTGGTACGAGTACAGTGGAGGCACAGGAAGGGATCTAAGTCTACATGGGAGATTGAGGAAGAGATGAGACAACATTATCCACAACTGTTCGAGGAGTGATAGGTTTCAAGGACGAAACCTCTCTAAGGGGTGTGGACTTGTAACACCCGCAAATTTATTATGAAAAGAAAAGAATAAAGAAGGAAAGAAGAATTTACATAAGTGGAGGGGCTAAACTGTACAAAAGGACAAACTTTATTATTTTATGTTTAAAAGAGTATGGCCGCCCATACATCACTTTTGTACACTACTTTCGGCTGGAAAGAAGAAAGAAGAAAGGAGAAGCAGAAGTTTCATCGGTTTATAGAGAGAAAAAAAGGAAGAAAAACTTGAAGGTGTTAGAACTCCTTGTGCTCTTGAGTTTGAAGGAGTTTTGCTCAAAGGCTGCAACAGGTGAGTTCTAGATCCCCACTTTTCTGTTTTAAATTAGTTTTGGGGCTGAAATGCATATAAACTATCATTTTACAAATTTTAGTGTTAGTACTTCTTTAAAAATTAACATTTTGTCTTTATAAGTCTTTTTATCTTTTTGTAATAGTATAGGGACTAGTCTTGTAATTAGTTAGTTCCTTTTTCTGTTTATTGGTAGTATATATAGCTTAGACATGTGTAGGTTAGAGATAGACGAATCTGCTACTTACACACATTGTAATTGTCTTTGCTATTACAATAAACTGTTTGAATTTTGTTGATATTTTGCTTTGATTTGATTACTTTGCTTGTGTTTTCATTGAATTGTTAGCTAATATCATCACAGATCTATACATTTGATCCTAAAAATGGTATCAGAGTTGTTGGTTGAGTGAATTGTGTTTTTGTCGAACTTTGAAAACTCAAAATTCACTTGATTCTGTGATTGATTAGCAATTCAATTGAAATATTGTGGTTTTCAGTTGTGTTTAATCATAATAAACATGAATTGAACCACAATTAGCAGTCAAATTCATCAAATTTCAGAGAATTAGTTGAAATTTGGTTTGAAAAGTGTTCATCTTTGTCGAACTGAAATTTGATAGATTCACCGATTTATTGTTGATAATCAAAGAAATTGAAGAAAGAAGATTGTTACTCGGCATTAAACCTACTGAATTGGAAGATTTTGATCCAATTCATCAAGTTTTGATCGATTTCAGAAAAATTAAGTTCGTTACATTCATAAGAACATGATGAATGTGACGCATGAGGGTTGAAAATCACTGAAAATTACCAAGTGTTTAGACGTTTGACCACTATGCAGATGGTTTACCACTGTATAGGCGATTTTCAAGCAGACGGTTTACAACTGTTGAGAAGTTTTACTACTGTTTGAGCTCAAGTAATT